>JALPSE010000561.1:0-14275 GCA_030558545.1 Bipolaris gigantea | reverse complement strand
TGTGTGTGTGTATGGGGTCTGGTCACTCTGCTCCTCATGCTCGCGCGATTGCCATCCGCCTCACCACCATGCAATACTCCCACGCCGCCCCCAGATTCCCCTGGGACATTGTCATGACGTCCACGGCCAAGCCAGGCGATCGACTTGCCCGGCCCGCTCTGCATGGACGCTATGCAGCAAGGCTCTGCGGTCCCAGTCGATGCGGGTATTATACGTCGTACACATGTACTTGGATAGTAGTGCCAATATAGCCGCGAGAGCATCATCATCATGGCCATGGCCAAACATGATCCAAAAACACGCTTGACAGGCGGGAGCTGGCTGGCCTGTTGCACTGCAAGAGCACTGCAAGAGCACGTCTATACATGGCGACTCGCCAGCAAAGGCATGCCATGACCATTACCCGGACTGGCGTCATCATCCTCATCCTCATCCTCGTCCTCGTCCTCATCATCATCATCATCATCATCATCATCATCATCATCATGGCGAGCCCGGCGTCTAGCCATACGACGGTGTAGACGCGCCATGCCAAGGTCACCAGCCCGTGGACCATTAGGGCAAGCCTGGCCACGACGGATACTCTGCATGGGGCCTTGCCGTGCCGAATCAGGCGGTAGCTGCGTGGGGGGCAGCCAATGGCCGGACGTGCAGTACGGCGCCACACGCCACACGCCACACGCCCGCGGCCATTGCCGCATTCGTCTTCGCATGTGCGTGGCTGGTGGTGCGGCCACATTCATTTCCCTTGTATTTGCGAGCTGAGCTGTGCTGGCCGGGCGCCAAGCAGTCGTGGGTCGTTATCTTCGCTCGCTAACTCTATTCAGTCCTCCAGCCTGCGCCTCGAGCATCGGTGCCGTATCTGAAGCGCTAGAAGCAGCGGCGCATGCACATGGGCGCAAACCCACTTACCACGCTATCCAGGCGCGACCCGCCCGTCTGTTGAGACATGACTATCCACTATAGATTAGACGGCCTGCTCCCAAGCGCTGCCTCTTGCACTCCCGTCTGCTCCGGTTCTGCATCCATCTTGCCCCTACAGTCTTGCCCATAGCAACAATAATGTCGAAGCTGTTCGTCTTGACCCAACCACAAAGCACATCTATCGAGCCTTTCCCCCCCGCCGCCCTCGCAAAGCCACCCAGACCAGTCTCTGCGCCCTGTCCAACCCTTTCAGAGCCCACACCAGCCGGCCCTCTACCGACAGGCAATTCAAAGTCCGTCAGCGCCGACCAAGTCCAGGCCAGTCTCAAGGCTCACCGGAGATCCGTCGGCGCCCATGAAGTCCAGGCTCGCATCCAAGCTGCAAGAAGGAGCTTGACTGCTGCACGACCCCCGACTGAAGCTTTTCAACGCAAACTTGACCAGTCCTCTGACCTCATCCATCCAGCCTTGCGCGCCAGGAGCGGAGTGACTCCAAGCGGCGAGCGTGCTCGTAGCCTCAAGTCGAGAAGCAAGCAAGACCAATCCATCGATGCAGTCATACGCCGCCTGTCCGCCGAAATCGACAGTGGACAGCTGAACCTGGCAAGAGATGTGCCTCCAGTGCCTGCCTTGCCCTCATTTCACTCGCCTGCATCCGCTCGTCCGCGATCCTATCAATCCGCAAGTAGCAGGTCTTCTGTGACGAAGAGACGAAGCCCGCTTTCCATTGTATCGTCTGCAGACGGTAGGTAGAGCAAACTCAATTGTACGCGTCATGTTGGACTGACGGTTGCA
The DNA here is from genome assembly GCA_030558545.1 of Bipolaris gigantea. Taxonomy (NCBI): domain Eukaryota; kingdom Fungi; phylum Ascomycota; class Dothideomycetes; order Pleosporales; family Pleosporaceae; genus Bipolaris; species Bipolaris gigantea. Next base: position 12,556 of record JALPSE010000561.1, on the reverse strand, counting down.
GACTCGGAGGAAGCCCCATGCCATACCTCTGGACAGACGTCGATGCAAACATCCAGGCAGACATCGAGGCGAACCTCTACCTCGGCCTCTTCTCGTACGCACCCCATCCCTGCCAATCGATGAAATTACTCACACGCCACACAGAAGCCTCCCAGTCCGACAGCAACGACGTAGACGATGACGACAAGCCGGCAAAGATCCGAGTCATCAGCCTGGAATCCCACCAAGCAGGCCACGTCCAACAGCAACAACAACCCGCACGTCCGTCGTCGCCTTCATCATCACCATCCATCTCCCACTCCAAAGCCCAGCGAGTCAAGAGGCGCAGTCCGTGGCATGCCCTTTCGCGACGACGAATGCTTTGCTTTGTTTAACGACGACCCATCTTGCACCATGTCTCTGTTTTGTTTTTTCATGTCCGTGTACATAGTCGGCCGTGTGGGCCACCAGCCTATATTTCCTTGAGTGTTTCTTTTCATGGTCGTAGCGGCGCGCAGTATACTCGGCCGTGTTTTTTTTTTTGCGCTGGTTTGCTGTCTGCATCATGAGCCTGTTGGATTGGAGCGACTACAGGGGGCATGAATAGCGCGGGAGTTTTTGGCGTTTTCCTACGTGTTCCAGTAGGCGAGATTACTGAGCGTTTTCTGTCGGCCATGCTGCAACTAGCTACACACATGCACGGATAGATAGCACGCACGCAACAATGCACATGTTGGCAATTGCGCAACTCGCATTGCCTCGCTCGACCCACTTATTCTCGACATAAGCCTTGATGGCGCTTTCGGAATATTGGAGCAGCCGAGGGCACAGAATCACTACGTAGATACATGTCCCCTGTTCTGGAATTGGGGCTGGCTGGACCCCTGCAAGCCACCAGCCACACACGGAACGCCTTCCGAGCCCGGCGGACAAGAATAGCATGCTGCCAAATCCAGCCTGACCATGGGCCAATGGTAGCCAAAGGCACCGTGACAGTCGCCTCGAATAGGTTAGAGGTTGGTGTCAGGGTGCGGCGTTCCCGAGCCCATGGCAAGGCCAGGCAGCCACGCAAAGGAGAAAGTATCCAGCGTGAGAGGGGCCTGGAAAGGGCATGCCTGCCAACAAAGCGCCAGCAGTTGAACCATGTGCCGAAATGCTTTACAGATGGTCTGCCGACGAAAAAGCATGCCAAAAGTCCCTTGTGCTTGGATGCCGTGCATGTGGGCGGAAACGGGTTCGGGGTCTCCGGCGGCGGTGCACGCACACTAGCACATGGTGCCGACTGCGCGACCCGCTCGAACGTCTGCTGAACGTCGGCAACAACGTTTGGCCTAGCGGTATAGATGCCCTTTTCGCAAGCTCTCGATGCGCGCAGCAAATGGGTGCGTGACACTGTGAGCGTTGGCTCGCTAGTGATTCGTCAAACTCTCCACCACGTTGCCGAGGACACATCAGCGGGGCGACAGTGCAATGCAAATGCTCCCCATGACCTGGTCTAGAGCACTATAGCCGGGGATGAAATGGGCTCCTTCTACCGTCCCAGATTCGCGGCACACCAGCAACCCTGTAGCACGTCATGTCCAGGAACCAGTCAGCAGTGCACTGCGACAACCCGCTCTGATCAGGGTGCGACTAGGACTGCCATGGCAAATCAAGCAAGCCGTCAATTGCCATCGTCTCCCCCATGGCGAGCCATGTATCCTTGCTCAAGCACAGGAGAAAAACAGGATACGCTGACGCTACTGATACGAAAGCGAATGCAGCCGCGCCCCCACCCAGCTGCATGGTCAGCCCTGCCCGCCGCACGAGCCATGGAAATCCCGAATCCCGAATCCCGAATGCTTGGTGAGAATCACGACAGCGATATGCACAGACCGCGCTTGGGCCTGCTATCGATAAGGCCACGAGCTTGGCAACCGTGACTGACTGGAGCTCCTTCCTGTCATACTCCACACTCGGTCCTTACGTCTCTCGTCTCCCAATACGCCACCATGAACCCGTCAGAGCGCACCAAAGAGGCGCTCCTCGGTATGTCTCCCTACCCTTTTCCCCACACCAGCGCGGGGCTAGTGCAGCAAAACAGCCTGGCCGCCCAAGCCATCCTATCCCACAACAACCTCGAATCGAGCCCTTGCTGATGCTACCCTTAGCAAAGACAGAAGCGCTGTGCAAGTCCATTGTAGACAATCGTAGAGATGACCCATGGGGCGGTGATGGCTATCTATCTACCATACTCCGCACTGTCAAGATGCACGAAGCCACTGAATACTCGTCGGTACTAAATAAGACCGAATATGAGCCTGCACTGGATTACTCAACCTCGGCACACAAGGAACTGCTGATCAAAGAGCAAAGCGCTGCATTGGTAGGTCATGCGCACGTGGTTTCGTTCGAAGCATTGCTCACAGCTGCTCTCCTTGCAAGAAGTGCAGCCAATGCTTTGCTAACACCAACGAATAGATCAAGACCGCTCAGGACATCTCGACCCTCATTCGTGACTTACAGGAACTCTGGCTCTTTGGTGGCCTTGATACCCTCGCCGATCCTGCAGATGAAGAGGCAACCCGCAAGAAAGCTTTAGCGGTTGCCGAGATGATTGAGACGTTAGCAAAGCACGGGCCCGCTGACGTGCGAAAGAACGACGCCAGCCTAGTCAAGGAGGAAGCAAACGCCAGAGGAGACTCATGAACATGGCACCATGTAAGACCTGGTTGGGTGACCCGTCAAAGTACCATGACAAGGCGATTCGAGAACTCGCTCTACATCCCCTTCCCCCCAAAAAAACACTTGGATTGTGGGGTTACAGAGTCAATACGTAGCCACATGAATACGTGCCTCATGGCCCAGGTTTCCTAGCTAACCACAGTCGGCCACCATTGAGCTAGCCATACCATCATTCCATCTCAGGTAAAATAGCAATCTTGAGAGGTATGGTGACTCTTGTTGATACTGAAATGCAAATCTTGTATCCAGCGCGTTTGAAAGGCTATCGAATCAGATGAGATGCAAACGCACCAACCACAAATCTACAGTACCTTCATCCCCCAACCCCCAAGCTTTTGAAACAGACTCGGTGCGTGTGTATTGCCCACGCACCATACCATGGCTCTGACATCATATACACCTGTTAGCCAGACCGCTGGGAAGAGTTTAAAGTTCTCGGGTCCAGGCTAGTGAAGGCGTGTCAGGCCTTCCGCCTCTCCATTCCTGCTTTGGACTGCATAAGGTTTAGACTTGATCGGTGAAGACTTGCACTTGTCACCCGCGGGATCTCCAGTGAGACGGGCCTTGTTCCGGTGCTGATGTGGCTGTCGTTGAGATCCAGAAAGTAGCTCCATGGCGTTTGTGGCTGCTCGCAAGGCGGGCATGGAGTGGGCATGTGTGGGCAGGTGGGGGAAAGAAAGAGACGGGGCAGGACCTGTAACCTAGACGATCGACAGGCGGGTAACGCAAGATTCATTCAATAGATAGACACCGTCTGCCATGTTGGCGCCAGTCCCAAACCACGCAGAGCTCCATTGACGCATGCACAACTCGCGTGCCTTCCTACCCGTCTACCCTGATCTTCATGCCAAACTCATTCAGCGTATTCACGTATTCGTCACCTAGCGTCGCCGGCGTCAAAATACCGCCTCCCAGCCTTCCCGCCTCTGTCTGGTCAAGCCTCCCCCTGAGCATTAGCTTGGCAGCCGCGCTCAGCGTAATGGCCGTCGCGACATAGCCACCATGAGCGACTTCTAGATTCGCCACTACCTTTTTCCCGTCTTCGGTGCAGCCTACGCCACGGTAATGCATAAAGTCCTTCTTCATGCTTTCCTTGGACGGCCCCTGGCCCGGGCTGGGAATCACCAGCTTGAGGAGCGGCTCCACGACCCATCTTGTTAGGGGGAAAGCGAGTAGGATGGAGATGGAGGTAAGCACCACCTTCTGAGCGAGGCCAGCAAAGAAGCTTGGTGCGCGCGCGTACTCGTTGAACCGGAACCGCGGGCCGTATTGCAGTGTCTCGTCGCCTGCGGATTGGTACAGACCCCATGAGCGGTGTGCAATGCACTCATCCACGGGAGCCATCAATCCCGTCGTTTGAACGCCGCCCAGCTCAGGAATCATCTTCAGGCCAACAAGACTGTAAGGAAAGCTTCCCGCCGGCGGCGCAGCAACCTTGTCCGCCTTGATCGGCGACAACGAGTACGGATGCATTGATTTGGCCAAATGGCTGAGCGAATACTTTTTAAACAGCTCAAGCAGCGTAAGCGAGGTGCCGCCGCTAATTCCAGTCTTGAATCTGTACAGCGTCATGATGGCGCGCTCGCATGCGGCATTGTACCGCTTGCGCACCTCTCGCGCAAGCACGTACGCCATCATGTCTGCAGGGACAGAGTCGAGACCGCACTCTGGGATGATGATGGTCTTGTTCTTTTGAGCAAGCGCATCATACTTTGCAATCATGTCGTAGATCCAGGGCACCTCGCCCGTTGAGTCGAGGTAGTGCGTGCCGTTGTTGACGCAGGCGGCGAGGACAGGCTCGCCATAGTGCATGAACGGGCCTACCGTTGTGATTACAAGTGTAGTCTTTTTGGCAAGTGTGTCGAGTTGGCCTTGCTCGAGCTCGCAAGTTTCGATGGCTGGGAAACGTCAGTTTTTTTTTGGTTTTTTTTCTTCTCCTCTCTCCCTCTCTCTTTCTCTCTGTCACATGGTTTTGTCACCACGGGACATTTTCGTCACGTACCTGGCTCTTTGCAATCTGGCCTCAGCTCGGACAATTCCTTGACAACCCCCTGTAGTTTCTTTACGTTGCGCCCCGCGATGGCCCACCTGAGGTCATCAGGCAGATGTGTCATGATCCATTCTGCGACGAGTTTGCCCGTGTATCCAGTCGCTCCAAGCAGCACCAACTCGTACTGACGCGATTCTTGAGCCATTCTGCCGAAAAGACCCCTTTTCTCTTTTTCCCTTCAAAACAAAAAGGTTGAATGAATAAGTGATGGGAGTCGAGTGGTGGAGGGAGGTGGTGTTATATCAATAGGAGCAAATTTCACATTCACGACCACGACTGCCCTCATCGGACATGACCCTTCTTTTGGTCCGCTCTGATGTCATGCCGAGGTAACCAGGCGCCGGCATGAGCCATGTCATCCCTCTTTTTTTGCAATACATTCTTCTCAACAGTACGACACAGGCAGCGAATGCAACGTCTTGTGTGAAACACCAAAGTCTAGCGACGCAATACACCATATGCCTGTGTGCAGGACGCCCCGAAAAAAAAGTAAGCTGAGGAGGGCCTCTCAGTCCTTCGGAAAAGTCGGAAATAAAACATCAACCGAGACAGCCCACCAAAACTGACCATCACCACAACGAAATATCAGCACTGCCACGGCAGTATATTACTTTGAAAAGAATGCGGTTGTAACTAAATGCGCTAACTTTGGTTTGGCTATACCTAAGCGTATTTGGATTATAATGCCGCCGCTAGTGTTATGGCTGCGTAAGGGGTAACTTGTTACACGGGGTTTGAATCTATACTTCTCTTGCCGGGCCCCACACTCGGTGTAAGGGGCTACGCTCTGTAGAGCAATTGCTTTGGTATACAATGGATTCTATTCAACAGAGAGCTACGCTTCGAAGCCGCGTAGCTGGCTATATACAACGCTAGTTGCCCGAGTAGCGATCAGGCTGATAGAATCCAGGTGCTACTACCCCAAGCACCTGGATTTTGCGAATAGACCGAGATTTCATCCAGAAGCAAGACCAAAGGGCACCAGTCCGTAACACTAGGGCCGGTGAGCTTTGCGCCAGTGTTCCGTGAACGTTGTCTGGCGATTTGCAGTAGAAGGAGTTCTAGACATGAGTGTGTTAATTTGACAAATATTAAGTAGAGTAACGATGTAGTAAGAAAGTACAATCTAAGATGAACCGTAACGAGAGTAACAATGAAATCCATCCATCCTTGTATTCTCATTGCTTCCAGTCTTATCCTCTAGCCAAGCCATTGACATCTCCAGAGGACCTGGCATCTCGACATGTCGGGTCTTGGCGAGATGGCAATCACGTGCTTACCACCCCGCGATGATCATTACCTTCTGACGTGGACGGCCATAGGCCTTTAGCCATCTCGTCACTTGTCAAGGAGAGAATCCTTCTCATTATCCTATAGCATGACTAGGCCAGCGCGTCCGCACGTAGCTTATAACCCTATAGCGTTTTGCTATGTTATAGTATTTTACTATGTACTATCAATGACACTTCATACTAGACTCTATAGCATCATAGATATCTATTAGAGATGAGATTTAAAATACTAACATAAAAATGAGTATTGTCAGCTACGCATGAGGGCTATGTTTTAGCTAGTCTTGCGCCGTGGGTGATGGGGCGCGCTTATTTCCGACTTTTCCAACAGACCGAGAGGTGTACCTGGTCCATGTCACAAGCGGTTGGTGGGCTTGGCACACAGATGCTGGAATCGAAGGATACCCCTCCGAATCGACGGACAGCAAAATTCTCCCCACCGCTATTCATCGTCTTCTTCTCCACCAGGCCTGTCGCGATTCCGATTGCGTGTCAAACAAGATTCTGCCGCCTTTGCGCCTGTTTTTACCGGATTGGCTGCAGCGCATACAAAGAGAGCTGGGTAACCTGGTCAGCAGGCGCGGTTGGTGGAGACTAGAAGATGTTTTTTTTTTCGGTTCAACAATCACCCATTGCCTTGCTGTGTCGCTAACTTGACGGTCATGTGTAGGGCAGTTAGGATAGATCTAGTGTGCGATCTTGAGTGGCTGCCTGTAGGCCTCACATTGTTCGTGTTGCGCAAGACGATAGCTGTAGGAATATAGTAAGAGCCACGCGCTCCACTTTATCGTCTGCGCGGAGAGAGAGAGAGAGAGAGAGAGATACGCACACAAAGGCTGTCGAAAGCAAATCCCGCCGAACATGATGATGCGAAGATAATGATTGGCAGTGCCGGCACCTACCCGACTTTCGCATCGCACTCGTACGTGTTTTGCATATTGCATGGGCTGGCATTGACAATTCTGCGGAGAATGTACCTGAGACGGCATCACGATACTAAGTATGCACCAAGGACTGGGCATAGCTGCGGTAGCTTCCGCTGACTTATCTGCACATTTCGAGTGGCTGTCCGACATCCAGAATAGGCCACTGGACTCCAAAGGTTATTGTCAATGTCGTTTGCCGTCTCATCTTCCCCCTGCAAGACTGCGTAGGCACATTTGGGAGTACTCTAGTACCACCCTCGACATAGTCGGAGCCCATAACAGAAGCGCTCCAAGGCGCCGGTGCTACATCTGGAGAAGCAAGCGCAGCGTAGCCGAGCGGCCTGGCTGGAACATGTTTGTCTTTCCGACTCACCACAGAGCGACACGGGCAAGTCACATGTGCACACCCGCTCAGGGTAGCCACACAGGTCGTGAGATACAATAAGGACCTCTGAAGACTGACTGAACCTTGAGGGCAGGCTGACGGCATATACATGGAACACAACCAGACGGTACATACGCAGACTGACCTCGGCACCCACGTAATGCCTCTCCACTAAGCACCTGTCACGAGTCTCCGGCGCTGGCGCGACTGCCTGCACCTGTCGAGTGTGGCTGCTGCAGGGTAGTGAATGATCAATGATCCGCCGGCCAAGCCACTAGCGTCCGCGTACTTAAACCACGGTCCCCGCTCTGTCTACTTGACCATCTTCCCAACTTATGAATCGCGTCGACGAGTACATTCGTTCCTTTACTTCGAAACACAACACCAATGGCCGAGACGTGCATAGTCTGCCTCGGCGATCTCGTCCCCCGAGACGACGGCCCTACCGCCACCATATCACCGCTTGCGACCAATTCCCTTGAGAATAGTGCCGATGTCCCAGCCCGACACCAACACGATGCCAAGAACAAAGACGTGGCTGTATCCTTTGTCAAGGACGAGGACATGGTAGCACACTTGCTTCCGTGTGGCCACAACCTGCACAATGACTGTCTCAAGCCTTGGGTCGAGCGAGCGAACAGCTGCCCTATATGCCGAGCCAGTTTCAACATGGTCAAGCTCAGCGCATGCGTTGGAGGTATGTTTGTCCTGGATACTACGGAGCTCTGCAGTCATGACGTTGTTTTCGTTGCCTGGTAGTAGTCTGGCTACTGGCTAAATGGTCAGTCGAGCACAACACAACTTCTGCCCATCCTTATGCTGTTGCGCCACACGATATGGACCTGAAACGACGAATCGCCGGCTGACATTTGCATAGGCCCTAAGATTTCCGAATACACCGTCCAGGATAAACAGCAAGTCGCAGATATCGACCCATCCATGATCATCGAAGAGGACTATATCCTCGAAGACGATGGAAGTTATGATGCATGTATGGTCTGCGACGAGTTTGGCGACGCGTCACAACTCATGTACTGCCACAGCTGCGAGCAACTGTGCCATGTCTTCTGCGCTGGGCTTGACCGGATGCCCTCGCGTGGCCCCTGGTACTGCCAGGGCTGTGTCGAGAACCCCAGTTTGCTCGAGGCTGCATCCAGACGACAACCTGCTATCCGAGGCCCGGCTGCCTGGATAAACGGTAGAAGCCGTGTGCCCCGCCACAACCAAGCGCCTGATGAATGGGTAGGAGTTTGGCAGAGCGTTTGGGACCGCCTACAGTTCGACATTGAATTTCCCTTTGACGAAGAAGACCAGTCCGATAACCAGTCCGATGTTACGCGCCGCGAGGATCGCAGATGGGAAGAACGCATGCGTGTAGCGCGGCGGGCAGGAGCAGGCAATCGATTCCAGATGGTCACTGATAACGTTGTCACCGGGAGACGCCGCAACTCCAGCCTAACAGCACAGCCTATCAACCGAACGCTGCATCGCGACCCGCCAAAAACGCCAAAAGATCCTGAATCACAGGAAGAATTACGCGCATGGAACCAATTCGAAAAGGCTCGCGAGCAACTCGCCCAGGCCGAGGCACAACCCGCACCCAGTGTGGCGAGCACAAGCAGTCGACGGGCACGCAAGCGAAAGTCTATTGATTCTTCTGCAGAGTCGGAGCCTCGCGAGCAGAAGCCAGAGCGCAAGTTGAAGCGTCCTCGGACACGTATGCATGTGGACAATGGGGAGTCGTCGTCGGCGGCGGCGGCTCGTCGCAATACCGCTGCGCATGCACCTGCAGCTGCTGCTGCGGCATCATCGCCACCAGCTGCAAATGGCGAATCATCCGCCCCTGCTCCTGGCTTCTTGCAATCTCTCTTGCAAGAAGTCGAGGTGGATCGGTTTGCCGAGCGCGACAAGGAGATTGCCGCCCCTCAGCCTCGGCGCATTATTGTTGAGCGTGCTTGCTCGCCACAGCACTCATCACCGGGACTGTCTCCCGTCTATCATATGCTCCCTGGCATGACGACACCGCCACCTTTGAATCTCACTCGCACTGCGTCACCTGCGCAAAAGGAGGCCCAACTGTCACCCACTTACTCACCATACTCGCCCGCAGACGACGATCGCACTGGTCGCCGTAAGCTCGCGCATCGCTCTGTTGGTCTTAGCAGCCCGCCCCGCTCCAAGGACTCGTCACCTATCCGTCCATCACTTTCCTATTCCACCAAGGCTGAACTGCAGCGCATGGTAACTGCAGTCCTGAAGCCGTTGTACCTAAAAAAAGAAGTCTCAAAACAGGAATACACAGACGTGAATCGCGATGTATCCCGCTTGCTGTACGAAAAGGTTGGCGAGGCGGGCGCCGATGCGCTTGCTGACCAGGACACGCGGGAAAAGTGGCAGAAGATGGCTAGCAGCGAGGTGCACAGTGCTATCAAGGCATTGCCGCGCAACCAGGCTGGAGCACTTTCGCCCGCTGCGGAAGACTCTGCTTCATCGTCTGGCTAAGGGGTTGGTATAATTATCATTATTATCATTATTATTTTACTATTATTACCACTCCCGCTACTGCTATTTTTTCCCCTCCTCTATTGCGCTGGAAGGGGGGGGGGCACCGTATATCTTTGGTGGTTTGGGGGAGTGCGGTTTTTTTTGGGTCCCAACTGGCGCACCATGACGACGTGTCAGGGCGAAGTGGGGTTTTAGTCTAAAGCGAGGTCTCTTGATACCACTGGGGGTGTTTTTGTTTTGACTTGATCTGTGCTCCTTGGGGTTTTTTTTGGTGTTCTTTTGGCATACGTGGCGTTTGTTTGGTAAGTAAGCGTAGTATAGATACGATGTAGTCATTTTTTTTCTTCTTCCTCTTCGTCTTCTTCTTCTCTCTCTCCACCTCTTTCCTTTTGCCTGCGTCGGGAACGCAGATGAGTATTATTCTAAGACGCGGCAAAACATTTGGTGGTAATCAATTTGTGCATTCAGTTTTTTTTTGGGGAGGGTTTCGCTACAATGTGAGGTTGTGCCTGTATTTTATTGCATAAAGGGGGGAGGGTGATGGACTTGCTTGGTGCTAATCCAGTAGAGAATTGCACATCTTTTCTTTCATGTTCCATATCATGTTTGACTTGAATCGTGGTTTACAATAGCGAGCTCACAGTGTGTACTCTTGTTCTTCGTTTTTCGTTCTCAAGTCTCGATAGCGGAAACACGTAGTCTAATCCATCCTGTCTCCTCTGTTTCTCTCTTAGTATTCGTTCCTCCGGTACTCATTCTCACCATAGCCCTGTTGCTGGTACCCCTGTTGCTGGTGCCCCTGCTGTTGATATCCCTGCTGTGGGTATCCTTGTTGATGACCTTGGTATGGCTGTGGTTGCTGTTGTGGCGGTGGAGGGTAATTCCCACCTTGGTACTGTGGTGGAGGTGGTGATTGCTGGTGATACGACTGTGGTGGAGGAGCGTACTGCTGGTCTGGTCTGTACTCTTGATGCTGTGAATCAGGAGGATGAAGAGGTCTTTGTTCGTATGCCGCAGCACCCCCACCTATATTCTGCTGCACAGGACTCCCCACGCTGACATTCTCGTTACCAATGTCGTCTGGCACGTTGATTTTGACGTCGGGGAGGTACCGCTGGACTTTTTGCTCTACCGTGGATTGCACAAAAACCCAGCTTTCGCGCTCGAAGCGGCGGTGGCCACCGTTGACGACGCCGAGAATGCTCTCGCGGAGTGTCACTTGCACTTTGCGGACAAGATCGCGGATCTTGCCGAGGAGCTTGGCTTTGATGTCGTCACCAAAGCCGCGGTCTGCATTGGGTTCTGCGTCACGGTCGAGTTGTGAGTCGAACGGGTTGCCACCGAGGATTTTCTCCAGTGGCCGCTGGAACTGGTCGGGCAAGAGTTCGAAAAGCTGCTTTTCAATCTGTCCAAGTACTTTGCGGAACTCGAGACGTACTTCTCGATGTACTTTTGCTAATCCTGTGCTCAGTTTGTCGCTGATGACACGTGAGAAGCCGCCTCCACTGCCGCTGTTGTCGCCATCGCGACTTGACTCGTCGAAGCCTCTAGCGGATCCTTCGTTTCCGCTCTTCTTGTTGCCAAAAAGGTTCCCGAGACCCTTGACCAAGTCGCCTACTTGCTCTGCGATCTCGGCTTTTGCACCTTCACCCAGGTCTCTCGAGCTGGTGTTCCCACGCAGCCAGCGCTTGATATGGTCCAGCGCAATGCGAGTGAACTGCTCAGCAATAGGCGCATGCTGCGATCGCAACTTCTCACCCACCACCTGTTTGATCTCAGGGCTGATAAGTCTAGCCTTTTCTTCTGGGTTTTGCGACGCATCTTTGATGGTGTTGGACAGCATGCCGAGGAGGCCTCCAATCTCGAATCCTTGACCGCCACCGCCTCCTCCCCCACCATTAGATTCATTTCGGTTTTCGAGACTATCCTGCACTACGTTCAGGGCCGAGGACAAGAACCCCCTTGCTCCAGATGAAAAATCTACATCTTGAGATCGGGCTTGATCCGGCACCCCTCGATTGCCATTTCCCTGGGTGAGTGCAAATATTTCACGCAAATCCCCACCTGCCTCATCGGAAATCTGTCCAAAGCTGCGGGTCAACTCTGCTATTTCGTCTGCGAACGGTAGCGATTGTCCGCCGTACGCGTCGGGCGCTGCATCACTGAGATTCCTCGGGCCGCCCGACGATGAGCCACGATTGCCATGTCCAGAAGACGAGTCTTGACTGAAAAGAGAGCGAAAGGCATCCACGACTTGTGTTTCGAGGCTATCGATTGTTTTTTGTTGGAAATCTTCCAGTTCAGACGCAATGCGGGGTTGGATCTGGGGCGCCAGAGAGTCAACGTATTCATCGACCTTTTGCATCAGGACTTCGGGGAGGCCGTGGGATGACATCTTGGAAAAAGGAAGAATGCTAGTATTTTCTCAGGTATCTGTTCAGAAAGCTCTCGAGGAGAAATTAACTAAGTGATGTTGATGATGATGTAGGTGGGGTAGGAGTGGAGGGGTTGCACGAAACGTGGCTGGGGACAAGTGGCGCTGCCATAGGTGGGCAGGAAGAATGACGTCTACTCGTACAAGGCAAGCAACAGTGAGGCACTGCCAATGGTATCTCCATACGTTGTGTGCATCTCGTATGCCAAGATACATCCACGTGACCTGCATAAAAACAAAGCAAAAGGCAAAAACAGAGAT
>JALPSE010000560.1:3118-14322 GCA_030558545.1 Bipolaris gigantea | reverse complement strand
ATTTGTGTGTGCGCGAATCAAGCTCGTGAGGCCGGGGGGGGGGAAAGGCTACGCGCAGGTACCTGGTTAATCCGCTTTGGATTGCGACTGCAGAACGGGAGGTTTCATGTGGTACCAGGGGGGGAGGAGAAAGCTGGACAAGGTGAGGGATTCCGGTATGCGCTATGTGGAGCTGCATCGAACGTTCGATTCGGGATGTAGGGGTTCCTTTTTCGGAAGGGGGGTTTGATGTTGTGGGGTTGGGGGCGGACTTTTGATCAGAGGGTCCTTGGTTGCTGGGAGGGATTTTGTGTGTCTGCATCGAGTACTCTTTCTCGGGCTGTTATTGCTGTTGCTGTTGCTTTTTTCTTTTACATGTTCCCCTGCGTGGAATGTTACTTTGAAATGAGGATCCGGGGAATGGGAGGGGTTGGGCGTTGGAGTGCGGGTTTGTGATGGCTGCTTTTTTTTCGAGGGTTTGGGAGAAAGCAGTGAGGTGTATATGGCGTTTGAGGGTTGACGGGGAGCGGGAGCATGTATGTATATTGTAAACGGGGAATTTCGAACATACCGTCGATACGACCAAGGTGGCTGGCTGGCGGTTAAGGGGAGGGGATTTGGAGAAATGTGCCTCGGGTGATTGAAAGCTAGATAGGTTGGTCTCTTCAGTACGTGGATGGGTGTACGTGGTTGAAAGGGTTGCTGTATTCGTCCGGTATTTGGAAATCAGCCGTGTAGAATATGCAATATTCTGTCATCCAGGCAATTCTTCGGCAATCCGTTGGAATCCCAGCACAACACTTCACTGCGTTTTCTACCATGTGTACAGTGCCACCGTACAAATGGTATTCTACCCACACTGAGCCCTCTATGGTATTCCGCAACATTCGTGACACCAGAAATTTAAAGCACAAAGTATTGTCGTGAATTGAAGTCATCTTGTTTTCGCTATGCCAGTCCACACCACGCAACCAGCTCATTGAGAATCCACGAATGACATGTTGGAAGTCTCCGTTGTAGACTCAGCATCCATGATGCCTCCTCTTTCGACATCTATCTGCTACGTGATAAACTCCTACCATTTTATTTGCCAATCAACAAAGTTGTCAACAGTCAACCTGATCCAATATCGAGGTCCATAGTGGGTTCAGTTGATAACCACTGCAAAAAAGCCAGATTGGATTAAATTGGATTAGATTGGTAGTGCATATTGACATGTCTGCTAATCGTGTGGGTTTGCATCAAATGCTAGTAGCATACGTCTCGGTCGATATGAAATCCAACAGAACACAGGCTTGGCAAACTTGACATGAAAAATATCCAAGCAACAGCTTACGTTTTTTTTATATAGCTCTCCTCGTACCGTGCATATGAGATATCTAGTAGAAAAACATCTACGGAAATTCTCTGGGTTTTTTTAATGTGCGATTCCGGTAGATTGGAGGTGGGCCAACCACCATTTTTGATCAAATTAATCTCGTGTGGTATTCACTCAACAGACATGAACGATTAAAACCATAGAAACGCTTCTTAGCAACGCTAGTGTGTGTCATTCCTGCATCGAATTGCGCCTCCACGTACAATAAAGAGACAGAGAATCTGCCCGTAGGCTAGCCTTTGAACAGGATGATTGGAGATGAAGAGAATGCGGAGGAATTGGCGCTTAGCAAAGTGTGCTTAAATTTGCAATACATGAAGAGGACAATGATAAAATCTTGGACAAGCGTCGAGGATACACGCGGTCATGTGGGCAGACGACTGTTTTCCGCCTGTCATGTTGTCATTTACCAAGCTGGGATAATCATTGTCTGTATGTGTACGAAAGAACGACGGCAATACCGAATACGCCCAGCTGATCCCTCATTCAGTAAGTAAATCGGCTCCGCACCCACGTCCAAGGTCAGCTTATTGAGGATGCAATGATTATACTCCATCTGACAGCCAAGGGCGTCATATAAGGTTTCCGGTAAAGTAGCACGTGCTGCATGCAAGCAATTAATTTTCTGTCCGTGAGGAAGATTAAGTTTAGCCAAGAGTTTGACGTGAGCGCTTTGGGGAAAAGGACATGACAGTAGGTAATAAGCAGAGATTAAGGGAGGGGGGGTGGGGTAACCTGGTGTCGTCATGTTGGTTGTGGCCTGTCATTCGGTTCCAAGGAAAAATAGTCTAACATGCTGTACACCAAAGTCTCCCCCCCCAAACACTAAAGGAACACGGGAAAATATCGAAGACACATTTAGTAGCAAAGCCGTATTCTGTTGAGATTCGAGCTAGCAGCAAGGGGTGTTTTCAAGTTTTGGTGCCGTAGGAGCTTTCTTGGCATCTTCTCCTCACACAGTCTTCAGCACATTCAGAGATGGAAAAAAAAAATACAGTGTAGCTAGCTATTTCAGAGATGACGTGAAAGACAATAACAACCACTGATGTACACACCGAACCAATTCAACAAATCCAGGTCAATAAGCAGAGATGACGCAGTGGAGATTGTGCCAGTTGGTCAAGAGCGTATATATGGAAGATAGAGAACTAGCAAAGACAAGAAACCAGCTCAAAGCTCAAGCTAGCAAACACCAATCAAAGGGTACAACAATTGCTTGTATAAATCTACAAATCTAATCTTCTCTATCCCACCCAAAAACCACAAGAATAACAATAACGTTAACTACTATTGCTAGTATGCCTCTTTTACCAAACACCAAAACACCCCCAATTTTTTTTCAAAAAAAAAACGCCTTCTAAAAGAGACCTGCTCTTGGAAAAAAAAACAAGGCCGCTCCATCTATCAAGTCATAAGCCATATTACACACACACACACACACACACACACACACAACTCTTGTACAAACCACATATAGACACACGACAAACCCCAAAGGCCTTGTTCCACAAACCTCTAGCTGTCCACGGCCATACCAGCATTACCGCACTCAGGCCCCCACATATCACCCACCCTGAAGCCGAGGGGAAAGGGATCTTCCTCATCCACCACCACCTGTCGGTAGCCCGAGATCCAGGCACGGCCCCGGACACGGGGTAGGATGGCGTCGTAGGGGCCAACCTTTGTGGTACCCACGATACTGCACTGAAACTTGGTGCCAATGATGCTCTTGTGCGTAAAGGGCTCGCCGACGGCCAATTGGCCTCGCGCATGCAGCACGGCCATGCGCGCCGACGTGCCCGTGCCGCAGGGACTGCGATCGAGGCGGCCTGGCGACACGACAACCGTGTTCGTCGCCGTTTTAACTTTGGCCGCCAGCGCGTCCGGCGAGCACGCTGAAACGAGCTCGACATGGACAGGCTCGGTAAACTGCATCGTCGACACGCCGCGAATGCCACTGTTGAGCGGATGCACCGGCTCGTAGAGGTCCTGCACGCTCTTGCGGACGGCCTCGCCTATGCGAACCAGATCGGCGCCGTGCCGGTGCGAGATGCTCAGCCCTACGGCGTCGGCGGATACAATGGCGTAGTGCATCCCGCCCCAGGCTACGTCGACGGAGATTTGGCCGATGCCAGGCACGCACACGGGCACGTCGAGCTCGTAGACAAAGGCTGGCACGTTGTCGAATTCCACGCTGAGGCACTTGCCGCCGGCGCAGTGGGCGCGGACGCGCACAAGCCCTGCTGCTGTGTCGAGCACGACTTTGGTTTCGGGTTCCTTCATGGCGATACGGCCAGTCTCGAGTAGTACCGTCGTGACGCAGATTGTGTTGCTGCCGCTCATGGTTGCGTACTCATCGCTCTCGAGCGTGAGGAAGCCTGCGTCGGCTTCTGGGTGGCACGGTGTGAGCAGCAGGTTCATGCATTGCGAGACGCGCCCTCGTGGCTCTTGCATGAGTAGTTGTCGGTAGTGGTCGGCTTTTGACTCAAAGTGCACCAACTTTTCGTACATGGTGTTGCAGTGCATTGGGTCTGGTATCCCGCTGATAATAACGTCGCCGATTTCGCCCTCGGCGTGCACGCACACTATCGAAATGGGGAGGTCGGGTGTGGTCAACATGGTGGGCGATGGGGCGTGTGTGAGTGAGTGAGTGAGTGGGTGAGTGAGTGTGGATGGGTGCGGCCACTATGTGGAATAGGGTGGATATGTATTTATATAGGTATGCGACGTTGATGCATGGTCAGCCTTATATGTAAATGTGGAAAGTAGAGCGCCAAATGAGGCAATTTAAATGCGGTCAGGGCACTGTAGGCCACGAGACATACCGATGATGTGAGACTCTAACTTTTTTCCAGAATGTCGCAGTCGGACGATCATCCAAATCCGGAATCCGAAACTACTCGGTGTGACTCAATCCTATCCCAATCAGTCCCTGCCACATCATTCATAAGGCCAACTACTGTGCGGTGTGTTTATACTATGGAAAGTTGCGCATCGGCCAAGATCAGCAGACGCGTATGTTTCCTCCAATCCCCAACGGCGGGCCGGAGTAGGGCCATTTCCCACGTTTGCCTCAGAAAAAAAAAGGGTCCGAGCCTGTTTCAGGTCATCGTCATCCAGTCAAAAGTATGTTCGAGTCGTGAGCGGTCAGTTAGGTGCTAATCTCATTACAATTATTTGGTCTCGACAAGAGAATCTTTGCCGATTCCCCGTCTTGTTACAAGTCAGTCCCGCTACCCCGAGCGAGACCATTATACCCAAAATTTCCGACGTAATAGCGAGGGCGAAAAAATGGTAATGTACAAGCGAAAAAATGCCCACAGCGCATAGCCGATGACGTATCGACCGGAATCGCCTTACCAAACCTTGGCACCCATAATCTCTTTCATAACGACATTTCTAGATTCTTTGCCAACGCGTCAATTGGTCTAGCGAACTTTTTTGGGCTCGTCAGACCTGTACATGCGGTCGTCGCTGCCACCCTCGACTTGCAGGACCATCTTGTCAACGGCTTCAGCCTGCTTCTTCCACTCGCTCTGGCACATTTTGAGTTCTTTCTGGAAGAGCTCATCATTAGGCTTCCTGTAGCTTCCACCCAGACGGTCCCAGAGAGTGGTAAACTGTCCATAGTTGTAGTTGAAGTACAGGTGGTGCATGGTGTGGCAGGCAGCTCCATTGACAATGGGCGAGTTGTGTGCATACTCGCCGTCATGAATCAAGACCGTCCAGATGTTGACAGTAACAAACAGGAGGACATAGGCAAATTTGGACAGCGGGAACAGGAAGGGGAAGATGTGGTAGGGCAAGCCCTGGGCATAGCCGTCCAATGGGTGGAAGGCGTGCGAGGCATAGGGAGTAGGCATGATCCACCTGTGATGAGGCTTGTGGATGTGCTTGTAAATGAGAGGGTGGTGGAGATAGCGGTGAATCCAGTAGATGAGCGAGTCGGTGAAGAAGAGGAAAAATGGAAACTGCATGTAGTTGTACCACAATCCCGGGCCCTGGTCGACGGCATCGTAGAGCTTCGAGTACCCGCGGACCTCTGCAAGGAAAAAGGGCACAGTGAAGATGGCCATGATGGGAAAGGCAATGTTGGCCTGCTTCATCTCAAGCTTGATCTGGTTCCTAAGGTATCGCGGGTGGTTGAAGGTGCTCTTGTCGAAGATGAAAAAGTACGAGGCGGTTGCGAAGATGTAGTAGACTAGGACACCGAAGAGCCTGTAGATTGGGAGTGTGAGCAGGGCATGTACATGGGGAGAGTGTGCAGAGGACGTGGAGAGAGTGTGTAGAGAACAGGGGAGACATCGTACCACGTAATGAGATACAAGGACAGCGCTTGCCGCCGCCAGTCATCGCGCGCCCATTGGCTCATGTAGGCGTACTTGGACGGCGTCGTGGAGAACAAGTGCGTGGCGGGCTCATACTGCCAAGTCGCATGCGGGCGGGCATAGGCGGTGGGCTCCTCGCGGAGGCTGGAAAGGGTGGCATTGGCGATTACGGAGGCTGGATAGGCGGGCAGAAGTTTGGCGTAGAGGGGGTCGAGGATGAAGGTGTCTGCCAGCTCGAGGACAACGTCCATGGCTGATGTAGGTGTGACGTGGGAGTCCCCTAGTGGGAGGATAGTCAGGTACCGAACAAGTGCGATTCGCCGTTGGGCCTAATGGACGCGGGCTGCGCACGACAAAACAAAAAAAACAAGGGTCCAATGTGGTGGAGACTGGCCAGCTATCGCGATGACAACAAGACGACCAAAAGCAATGGGGAAGGGGGGAGGAAAGGGGGCAAACGAGGGCGCAGGATGGCGATGGCACGGCTGCGCGGGCGTAGCAACAATAAACGGGTCGCAGCGACGACTTTTTCGGCTCGAGGCAAAGCGGCCCTGGACTGGCAGGGTTCCATGTTGACTGCTTGTAAATCACACAACCGCCCACCACGCCGGCCTGCCAATCAGCGCGGCCAGCCGGCGGGTCAGCGTGCGCTCACGTGATCTCGCATCACAATCTCGCACCTGCACGGCGGAAATGAGACATCCGTTGGTGCCGGCATGGGCTGAGCAGGGGCAGCGCCGCCTTGCCCTTATCAGATCTTCTCATCCGATCCTCACATGCCTGACCCGCCGCCGACACGCCACCATCGCGCCGCCATCGAGGCCGCTGTGGCTGGTGCGCCCTTGTCGTCGCCAACAAAGCATCATGCAGAGCAACATCGTGTCTAGTCTACGTAGTGACATTCCGCAGTGGCAACATGCCTTCAACATGCCTTTGCTTGCCCGACACGTGGGACCCGCGCTGCGCATCTCTACTTGGCCACAATGCTCACTACATCCTCGTCAGCCACAACGTGGCCCAGGCCCACCTTTTGTGGCACATGCCGCGCGCTCGCTCCCCACACCAGTGCATGCTTGAACGTCTCCTTGAGCGTCCGGTGCACCTGGTCGCAAACATCCTCAATCGTGCTTCCCTGGCGCACAATCAAAGCCTCTGCGAAACTCGGCTCGCATCCCTTTCTCTTGGTGTAGATTCGGATCAGCCTCAGCTCTTCCCAACACCTGTCCACCACGTCTTGAATGCCCAGGTCCAGCTCGCAGCTCATGACTACCGTGTTTGGCTCCCTTGCTAGTTCGTCCAAGTGGGGCAGGCCAATGCTGTCAATCTTGTTATAGACATACAAGCACTTGATGTACTTGCGATGGTCCTTCATGATTGTGTCGATGAAGTCATCGACAGTCACATTCTCGTCGCGCACCAGCACTTCGCAGTTGAGCATCTTGTAGTCCTTGAGAATGTTGTACACCATCTTCTCGTCAATGTACTTGGGCGGCACCTGGAAACTAATCTTCATGCCACCAGCCTTTTTAGGCTTGAGGTAAATGTTGCTGCCATCTCGTTAGCTTTGTTCGCACCGCGCCTTCACAACCTAAACTCACGGTGGCGATCGGTTCAACCGGATCCCTACCGCCTCCAACTCGGCCTCGAGCAACCGCCTCTGCTCTGCCTTCTTGGTAGCATCGAGCACCATGCAGATTAGGTCACTCGTCTTGGCCGCACTAATCACCTGTCGTCCACGCCCCTTTCCTTCGGCAGCGCCCTCAATGATACCCGGCAGATCCAGCACCTGGATTTCCGCACCGCCATACTCGAGCACACCAGGAATGGCTGTGAGCGTGGTGAAGGCGTACGACGCAGCCTCCGACTTGGTCTTTGTGATTCTCGAGAGAAACGTCGACTTTCCCACCGACGGGAATCCCACAAGGGCTATACGCGCATCACCTGATTTCGACACATCGAAACCACTTCCGCCGCCACCACCTGCGCCTGCTGCGGGCTCTAGTAGTTGTGCGCGGAGACGAGCAAGTTTTCTGCATCAAAACAAAAGGGCGTTAGCAAACCACGTACTCGGCCTAGTGTGCTGGTGCCTTGCCCTTTGAGTAGACCGAGATGATATTCTGTGCATCCCTATCAGCACGTGACATTGAATCGTATGCGCGTGTCAAAGAACAACGCATAGCGAGGGGCAATTTCGCCGTACCTGTAGCCTTGTTTTCTGTGCACACAGAGTCAGTCTTCCTATTCTTGTTTCTGGCAGTGCCGATCGCAAAACTCACTCTGCGTCCTCCGCATCTCCTCCTCAATCCTGTCGGGGGTAGCGTTAGCCCAAGGGCCACATCCAACAAAAAAACCTTGGGAGGGGTCTTGTCCCACTCTTTGATCTTCTCTGTAATGTTCACCATCTTGCCAACCTTTTCTCGATTTGCGCAATCAGGCTAGCAAGAGGCAAAGACTAGGGTGAGGGGTAAACTCTGTCGCTGTACTTTGTGTGGCGGCTGTAGGCCGGCAATTTCACGATGGGAAGGGTTTGGTGTTGCAGCCAGCGCCCTCATGCCCCAAGCCATGGCTTGTTTAAGTTTAGCGCAAATCTTTTCTCTTCAGCGACTGCAAGATGCAGTGCGTCATGTTCAAAGGGTGCAACCAACAAATAAGCAAAAAAAATACGGCAAATACGGTGTAGAACGGGTAGTACCGATGACTAGGCTCATAGTCTGCCACGTTTTTTTTTCCATTCTTCTACCAGCTGGACCCTTTGTAGACCGGGGAAACTGCATTCTGCATTCGCCACGCTTACTTCGTCAGCATCAGCTGCCTCCACAACAGTGTATTCTTGATTTTTCTTCTTCTTCTTCTCTTCTCTTTCTAAATACCTCAGCTTACCGTTGTCGTTTCTTCTACTTCAAAGATGCCACCTGGGCCTCCTGATTCGTGGCCTGACTCATACAACGATGTGATCAAGTACCACCACACGCAGTATGACAAGGCCATTGCATCTGGAGAATACCAGCCGTTGTTGTATCCATGGGCATGTACCGACTTGATATTAGTCACCATATACCTTTTGATTCCGCACCAAAACCGGCCATGGCTGAAGAAATGCCGGTTCTTGGTTTTCGCGTGGGTGCTCATGTGTGCAGTGTACAGGATTAGATACACGCTGATGAGAGGGTTGGCACCAGCACTGGTTAACGGATTGATCAACTCATGGATGACGATATGGGTGTTTGCGATACTCGTGTGCAACGATGCCCAGGCCGACTTTATGAGGATCGAGAGAACCATAGGTGTCTTTGGATCGAGCAAACGTAGTCAAGTCAATGCATCGTCTGAAGCAAAAGAGACAGAAGATCACAAGACGGCCCGAGACGACGACGTCGTCAACAGCTCAACCGGCCCAAAGGATCGTCACGGCGAATTCGCGTGGCAGCCCTTCCCCCTCAGTCCGATGCTGGAGCGACTAGACTGGGTCAATGACATGCTGTACAACTTTCGCGGCATGGGCTGGAACTGGCGCATCTCGGCCGTGCCTCCGCCCCCCAAAGCGATTCAGGCCCAGCTTCACCGCAACTCGGGCGACATTGTGCCCAGGCACTCGTTCAAGACGCACGCCGGCCAAGTGAAGCAGTACGCAACGCGCGGAGAGCTCCTGGGCAGCAACTTGCGCACACTGGTAACGGGCTACCTAGCCCTTGACATGATCAAAACAGCCATGATGCACGACCGTTACTTCTGGGGCTACATCCATCACGACCCGCCCTCCTACTTGCCCTCGCTCATCACTAGCTCGCCACACACGACGCACGCATACCGCATGCTGCTCTCCATGCTCGGCATCAAATTCGCCCTGCAATGCGTCTTCGCCCTTGCGCCCCTCTTCTTCAGCGGTGTCCTGTCACCCTCGCTGCTCGGCGCCCGGGCGGAACCATGGATGTACCCGGAGACGTGGGCGCCTTACAGCGTCGTGCTAGACCACGGCATCGCCGGCTGGTGGGGCAACTGGTGGCATCAGACGTTCCGCTTTGCGTTTCAAGAGCCCAGCCGTAAGCTGTGTGAAGTGCTGCAGTTGCATAGGAAGAGTCAGGCGGCCAAAATGCTGCAGTTGCTGATTGCGTTCTTCCTAAGCGGCGTCGTGCATGCGAGTGGGAGTGTGACTTGTGCGGGCGACACGCAGCCTCTGCAGGGCCCCATGACGTTTTTCCTGCTCCAAGCGGGTGCCATCTTTGTAGAGACTTGGCTCACGCAGCTTGCGCGTGTTGCCGGCCTAGGGCGGGGGTTACCTGGCTGGCTGAAGAGAACCTGGACACTTGTATATGTCCATGTTTGGCTCTACCTTACTGCTCATCTACTGTGCAATGACTTTGCAAGAGGTGGCGTATGGCTCTTTGAGCCTGTGCCGATTTCGATTCTCCGCGGCGTGGGTCTGGGTCTTGACAAGCACGATGGATGGTGGTGCTGGAGTGGTCAGGTAATTCGCTGGCATGCTGGGGAGACGTGGTGGAAGAGCGGTCTGACTTTGTGAGTCTGGCCTGTCAGGGTATTCCTGGATAAGACGGAATGAGCAGTGGAGTCCACTTTCCATCACCTTCATCTCTCTCTCACTCAGATAGGCAGTACCTTGAGCTAGATGTAATACTCTTGTCAAGTCATTCTCGCATCATGACTCTGTCTCTCTCAAAGTAAACAAGCGTCCAGAGCACAACCCTTTCAGACAACCCTTTCAGACAACCCTTTCAGACAACCCTCTCAGACAACCCTCTCAAACAACCCAACTAGTCAGCACAGCATGGTACTGTAACCCCAAGAACCCCTCCAGGGACCTAAAAGGGTTCAACAAAGGTTCAGAAAAGGGGGGCGGTAAGCGTAAAACAATGACAAGGCCAAAGTATGTGCCCAAAGACGGACAACGGTGATGGCACTAGTCTGAAGCACTAGCCTCAGACGCAAGCCTGAGGCGAAGAGTTCGGCGCTTCCTCCCACCACCGAGTCAGTTTGTTTCGAATTCCAAAAAAGAAACCAGGAAAAAGGGACAGGTGTGGGTAGTGAGTTACGTTTAGTTTGGTGAGTAGTGAGCGACATGTTACACTGAGGAAAAAAAAACAAGTTTTATACGTGAAAAGATTTGGAATAGAAAAATGGTCGTGGGAATTAGTAGGACGTAGGCAGGGAGGCAAGAGAGCATGTAGCTGGCAAAGCAAACAAGACCAACAATACAGTCATGCGGCGCATTGCATACATGCAGGCCATGCCTCCTTGATTAAAAAGCAATGTAGTATGAATTCTGTCCCGGATACAGGATTGGAATTGATGCCAATGACAAGAAGACGGTATACCATAGGGTCTATTACATGAAGCCATGTTTACACACAGGGTAAACGGATGAAGAAGGGGCAAGAAAAAAAGAAAGACGTACGCAGATCTACAAAAGCGACAGTCGACAGTAGCAGCACTAGCAGCGGCGGCAGCTACGCAGGTTTGGGTATCGGAGGTACAACCACAAAAAAAACAATAACAAATACTTG
>JALPSE010000557.1:0-14547 GCA_030558545.1 Bipolaris gigantea | reverse complement strand
CCAAAGTCCTTTTGCTTCCACTCCCAGCTCGCCATCCCTGCATGGCCGCGCGCCTCGCCCGTGAGGCTCGAATCGGCATGGGATGCGAGTCTCGCGACGCCCCGGGAGCGTCGCAGTCGCCACCTTTTGCCCCCCGCACCGCCGCTGTCATGGCTGGCGCTGCGTCCCGGCCGGTGCACCCGCAGGCCGCCAACCAGCACAGCCAGGACAGAGGCAATGGCGGCGGCAAGGAGCGCGGCGACGGCGCCAATGACACCGCTCACGGCCGGGGAGAGTCGGGATTGGAGGCTGCGGAGGGAGGAAGGAGACGGGCTGGGTAGGCCGTCGAGGCTCTTTTTTGCTTCGGCGCCCCAGCAGAATAGGCTGCCGCTGTTGCATGTGCGGCACCATTCTGCGATGCCGGACACGGCCAGGGCGCCGAGCTGGCGCGAGAAGTCGGTCCAGGGCATGTCTGTGTTGGAGGGGCCATGGTGGAACAAGGGGTAGGCGACGAGTTGCTCGGCGGCGGCGTCTGTGGTGGCGTTGTGGAAGGAGAAGCGGACGAAGAGGTCGTCGGGCCTGGCTTCGTTTGTTGTGCTGAAGAGCTCGAAGAGGAGGGAGGAGGCGTAGGAAGGGATGGATTTGAAGGTTGGCGATTTTGTGTCGAGCTTCAGGAGGGACACGAGGCCCAGCATGGCGTCTTCCTCGCCAAAGTAAAAGGTCAAGCGCCGGGATGGCGAGGCCTCGTTGCTTGGCCTGGTTTTGTCGGCGATGGGGAGTGTGAGCGAGTCGAGGAGGGAGCTGGCGAGTGTCTTGCCTCCGATGGCTTGGTAGTTTGCGTCGGTTGGTAGGTCGGATGCGTTGCCGTAGAGGTGCCAGGCAACTTCGTCGGCAACGTGGCCGAGGCGGTCATAGGCACCAGTGTAGTCCGAGTCGTTTGCTGAGAGGGCCTTGTACACGCTGGAATTGTGCGAGTACTGGTAGGAGATGTAGTCGGATATCTCAAGCGCCGAGCGGGCATTACTATTGACACCATCAGCCCCTCTGTCTAGGAGATACGAACCCACATAGCCGTAGGTGAACTCACAAGTACGCCTCGGGAAGTGTGCCTTGCAGCCAATCTATGTTCAACAAGTTGAACAGATCGGCATTGGCCGCCTCCGTTTCCTTGAACTCTTCGGTTTCGAAAAAGCTCAGTGCAGCTACCTGGGCAAGCGGACAGTTTTGCGATCCAGAAACAAATCTCGAGTCTGGGTCTTCCAGGCCAGCAGCTTGGATGCCGGCGTACTGGTATCCGTTGAGCGGGTAATCAACCTGGGTGCCATCTGCAAGGCGGCCAGTAACCTGTCCGGTTCCGTTGGAATTGCGGTTGGGCGGATATAGGCCCTGCATGAATGCCTGTGCAGAAGAAACGAGGTATGGTTTTTCCAGCGTTTGAACCTTTATTTGGTCATTGTCTATGGCATGGACTGACATTCCTGCAACACGCGCTATACCAAGCTTGTTTGGCGAGTCGCCAGCAATGTATCTTGTTCTGAAGTTTTCTCCGAGCGTGTACATTTGTTGGGCGCCCAGCGCCGTCAGGACCTGGGTATTGTTTCGTAGAATGGGCGTCCGCTCTCCAGTCCGAATAAAGGCGAAAGCGGCAAGCATGTAGTGAGTACTAGTATCGTCGGAAGGAGCCTGGGCTACGACAAGCCCGGCCGCAGCCACAGCTGCAACCAAAATGCGCATGGGCATGGTGACGGCTTTTTGGATTGGTGTACCGTAGGGCCAGGGACAAGGTTGAGCGTAGGCACTGGGACTGCATCTTTATTTATTCATAATCGTTGCGGCACAGGCAACCAGCCGCATGTGCACCCTCAGGGCAAATCGGCAACTAATTAGGCTGTCTGCCAGAGGAATCAAGCCACAGGCTCGTAGCCTCCCAATCACGGCAGTGGCTGGCGGCCTGAAGAAAAAGTAGCGCAGAATCAAACGCCATCTATTTACGCGCTGCATGCCTGAGCGGTGCGCATTGCCGCGTATCGTCCCGCCCTGTAGTAACCGTGTTTCCTGTGTCGACCAAAAACCAAATGCGCAGGCCAATGCCCTGGACTGTACCTAGCTCAGCCTCGGCATGCCGGCATCACAAAAAAACACGATATGGCTGTTTCGTCTTGGAAGAAAAAATCCAACTGGGCTGTCAAACGTAGTGGGCCGGGGCCGAGTAGCAGTGCGGTGGCTAGTGTCTGCTAGTCCTACGCTGTGATTGGCTGTCCGCATACAAGGCCATGGCTGCCATACCGTATGCGGCTAACTGCTCCATGTAAGTAAACGCTTCTTGACACCATCACCGACCACCGGTCAAAGGAAACACGCCATGTCTTCAGGTACCATTCAAAGTCACGGCACAATGGGAATTACCATGTATCTGTACCTGTCGCACACGGACGGACAGTAACCACTAATGCACACTGCATGCAGCCTGGCCATGGCCTACTCGACCCTGCCCAGGACGCCTTGTATGCATCCATGACAAGCTGCCGACCCGCCCGGCTTCAAAGCACCCTTTTCGCATAGCAAACTCATGTACTTGTTTCTTTTATATTAAATAAGATATCTCCGCCAACAATGGGCAGGTATTGCTACAGCAGCCTTGCCATGCACTTCAAGACCTTTGTCCACCGCGCTCAAAACGCCTATTTCGCTCTACCATCAAGCGACTAGAACCGGACATACCCTTGGCTTTTCCTCAAGCACTGCTCTACAAGCTAACCTCAACACGGCCCTCGGCACCCGGCGCACCGCCAGACTGCAGCGAAGGCAGCAGGTAGGTGATGTCATCCCAAGGATGCCTGTAAAGGCCAGTGCGCAGCCTCTTCTGGTCGAGGAAGTGGGCAATCAGACCAATACTTCGGCCGAGAACGAAGAGACCATTGAGCACACCCATCTTCAGGTAGTCCTCTGCCTCCTCGTTGGAGAAGGCACCACCGTTGCGCACAAGGTCAACAAAGCAGACAGCAATGCAACCGTCAACGTTGAGAATCAGGTTGTCCTTCTTGGACGTTGTGACCGACTCGACAGCAAGAGCGTAGTCGAGCAGCTTGGTGCTGGGGAAGTTCTTCTTGACGTACTCCTTGACGAGCTCGACACGAAGATCGGGGTTGTTGCGCGACTTGATCCTGTGGCCAATACCGGGGACTAGGCAATGTCAGCTATTGCACCCTCTCTCACTCACACACACACATCCTCCCAAAGTCACTTACTCAGCTTGTTCTCTTTCCTCATTGTGTCAACAAAGTCACGAGGGCTGAGACCCTTGTCAAAGGCTTTGCTGAACTCCTCGGCAGCGCCATCGAGCGCACCACCGAAGCGCGATCCAATGGTCAAAAGACCAGAAACCAAGGCACTGATGAGATCCTTGCCGGCACGAGTGGTGATGATGGTGTTCATGGCACCAGACACGGCGGGACCGTGGTCAGCAGTCAACATAAGCACCATCTCGAGGAAACGGCTGGCGTAGTTGGGCAGACGGCGACGGAACCAGAGCAACGACATGACACCACCAATGCCAATCTCCTCCTTGAAGACATCAGAGATGGGCATGCCGGCGTAGAGCAGCTCCTGGCCACGGTCATCCGAAATGGTGGAAATGAAGGCAGCGGGCTTTCGGATGAGACCGAGTTCCTGTGCCCACGAGTAGTCAATGGGAATCTTGGGAACAACAGGCTCGGGCTTGGGAACAATGGTTCCGTCTTTGACCAGCTTTTGGTACACTTGGGCAAGAGTGTTGGGCATGTCCTCAAACGTCTCGGGCACGTAGATGCCAGCCTCCCTCATCGTCTTGTTCTTGGTCGCCGCAGTCTCGAGCTGAGAGTTGGCGAACGAACCAGCGTGACCGAACTGCACCTCGGTCTTGAGCATACCAGCAACGGTACCAATGGCCCAAGCAACAATGGGCTTGTTGACCTGGCCAGACTTGACCGCCTCAATGACGCGGTATTCCTCAACACCACCAACCTCACCGAGCAGCACAATGATCTTGCAGTCGGGGTCGGACTGATATCGGAGAACATGGTCAATGAAAGTGGTACCAGGATACCTGTCACCACCAATGGCAACACCCTCGAGCACACCGTCGGTAGTGTTGGCAATGATGTTGTTCAGCTCGTTGGACATACCTCCAGACTTGGAGACGTAGGAGACGGAGCCAGGGCGGTAGAGCTTCGAGGCAACAATGTTGTCCATCATACCACCAGTGTTTCCGATCTTGAACGCACCGGGCTTGATGCCACCAACCGTGGCGGGGCCGATGATGGTAATGCCCTTCTTCTGGGCGACGTGGAGGATCTCGCGAGCACGCTAGCCAACGTTAGTTTGTTTTTTTTCAAGATGCAGTCATCATGCCAGGTACTTACTCGCTCGGGAACACCCTCGGCGATGATGGCAATGCACTTAATCTGGGGGAATTCCATCAACTCCATGGTGGATTGGTAGACGGAACGCGAAGAGGCGAAGTTGACGACGGTGTCAACATCGCTGTGCTTGCCAACGGCCTTCTCGACAGTCTGGTATACGGGCAACAGTGTCTCGCTGGTTCCCCAGTACCTGGTTATCGTCAGATGAGCCAGTCAGAACCAAAGTGGGGCAATTGCTTGACACGCACATTTTGCTGACGAACTGGCCGCCGAATGTGTAGATGATACCGGCGACCGAGGGCTGCTTGCGCTTGCAGATGAAGTCAAAATCGAGCATGCCCTGGACGGCACGGGGCTGCAGTCCGCTGTTGGCGACATGTTAGAGACGTGCTCTGCTGCATTGGGGTCAGGGAGGGGTGTGTTTTCTTACTAGACGAAGCATCGTGTCCTCGGGTGGAAGAGGGTATGGGCGGCCGGGGGGCTCAGGGGCCTGGAGGGAGCGGCAAAGCGGCGGATGTTGTCGTTGGCCGTCTGGGCGGGCGCTGAGGAAGACATGGTGGCCGTGTGTGTGGGGGGGAGCGTGACTTGTCGAAGGGAGACTTCGGGGAGTTTCTATCGAGGGCAGAGGGTCAGTCGGGCCCAGGCTCTTGTATGTATGCAGTGCAGCCGTGGGCAGGCTGGCGCGGCAATGGCTGGCGGGAGGCTTCGCAGCAGAGAGGTCGCTCAGCGGGAAAAAAACGTAGCAGGCAAGGTGGAGGGATCAGACAGGCACGAGGGGATACGAAGCGGAGCGGAGGGCATCGAGAGGGGAACTGACCTTATGGGTGCAATGCCGGGCGAGGGGCAGTGCGGCCGATGCTTGGACAATTGAGGACAAGGCTGTGAGGAGAGAACAACGGTTGTGGGCGGAGGGAGGGGCGGCTACTCTGCTGGTCTGCTGGCAGTGTTGGCCTGCTGGCGGTGTTGAGCTGGAGACGGAGTTGCACAAACTAAATCGCCGCGGCGCTAGGCCCAAGACCCGAGCGGTGAACGGGGACCCGAGTGTGCTGCTCGATGCCAACGCCGCCCTCGGAGTCGGGGCAACTGTTTGCAGTCGCACGGAAAGGCGCGGACCGGCCCTGGTCTTCGGTGCGCGCTGCCAACGCCCGCCCCCAAGGGGAAAAGTCCGCCTGATGGGCAAAGGCCGTGCCAAAGCCGTCGGAATTGCGCTGCTTTCGGGTGGTTGCCATTGCGTCGAGGGGCACAGACGCCCTCCGCCGTGCCTGTTGTTGCCATGGTGGGGTGGGCCGGCGGCGATAGGCCAACATCCCGCCGAAGAGCCTAGCCCTGCATTTGCCTGCACCCCCCAGGCTCAACACGCAACCAAAAAAACACCAGACCGCCTCACATGCTTCGTCTGCCCGCCGTCTGACCACTGCCCGCTTCGCCAGCAATCCCTTCCCATTCTTTCTGCTCCTGCTGTCCCTGTACCCAGCCACGCCCAACAAATATAGGTTCGTGCCGCCAGCCCCGCCCTGCCACTCTGCATCTTGTCATCCCGGCCCCCTCACCATCGTTGTCCGAAGTCGTCTCTTTCGCCGGCCATTGCCCAACGCCCCGTTCCTCGCCCCGACATTGCTGCTGGCATTGGCTCTGCTCTTCTCCTGCCCCGCCTTCCCTGCCATATCTCGTTGCAGTCCCTTGGCTCGCCCGCAACCTGCTCCTGCTCCTGCTCCTGTTCCTTCTCCTGCTCCTGCTCCTTCTCCTCCTCTTTTCCCTCCCACCCATACTCACCACCTGTAGTGCAGTTGACCCAGCTCCACAATGTCAGCCAAGTCCATCCTCGAGGCCGACGGCAAGGCCATCCTCAACTACCACCTCACCCGCGCCCCAGTCATCAAGCCCACGCCGCTGCCTGCCCAGGCCACACACAACCCTCCCCCCAAGCTTGCATCCCTCTACTTCCCCGCCGACGAGGACGTCAAGGGCGTCCTCGACCAGGCAGAGGCCACATACCCATGGCTGCTGGCCCCCGGCTCCAAGTTCGTGGCAAAGCCAGACCAGCTCATCAAGAGGCGAGGCAAGAGCGGTCTGCTGGCCCTGAACAAGACCTGGCCCGAGGCGCGTGAGTGGATCGAGGCGAGGGCAGGAAAGGCACAGCGTGTCGAGACGGTTGATGGTGTCCTGAGACAGTTCCTGGTCGAGCCGTTTGTCCCCCATCCCCAGGACACCGAGTACTACATCAACATCAACTCTGTCCGAGAGGTACGTTCACCGTGTTTCCCCCTTTTTTCCTTTGTTTCTTTGCTTCGAGTCGTTTTCAGTTTGGTTTGTGCAAGAACGCCGCCCGGTGCAGTGGCAGGCGTGGAAAAGACATGTCTAGGTGGGCTGCGCGTAAGCTGCGCGAGAGCGTGCGGAGCGGGAGGCCCGGCTCAAGCACACGGGCGTACCGTACCGCCTGCTTTTGTTTGAAGGCGGGCCGGACAAAGGCAACACTCGCCGACCCACTTCTGCAAAGCACCTGCTCCTTTACGATGGGCACGTCCACTTTCACATGTCAATTCTCCAGAAGCTTCGAGCGCATTACGCCCCTGTACTGGGTCTTGTCATTCCAGGCCCTTGGTGTTGTGGCTCTTCCCAGCCATCTCTGGGTGGGCCACTGCACGATCTTGCCAATCTTAGCCCCATCTAGCCGCTAACATCTGCACTTGATAGGGCGACTGGATCCTCTTCACCCACGAAGGCGGTGTCGACGTTGGTGATGTCGACGAGAAGGCAGAGAAGCTTCTCATTCCTGTCGACCTCAACGAGTACCCTTCAAACGAGGAGATTGCTGCTACTCTCCTGAAGAAGGTTCCCCAGGGTGTGCACAACGTCCTCGTTGACTTCATCTCAAGATTATACGCCGTCTACGTCGACTGCCAGTTCACGTAAGCCACTAGTCTGCAGCGCCTACTACTTGACACTAACACACACGGCTGCAGCTACCTCGAGATCAACCCCCTCGTCGTCATCCCTAACGAGGCAAAGACATCAGCTGAGGTCCACTTCCTGGATCTGGCTGCCAAGCTCGACCAAACTGCTGAGTTCGAGTGCGGTGCCAAGTGGGCTATTGCCCGTAGCGCAAATGCGCTCGGAATAGCTGCTGCTCCTGCAAAGGACGGTAAGACTACCATCGACGTCGGCCCTCCAATGGAGTTCCCTGCTCCCTTTGGTCGTGAGATGAGCAAGGAGGAGGCATACATTGCCGAGATGGACGCAAAGACTGGTGCTTCTCTCAAGTTGACCATTCTCAACGCCACTGGCCGTGTCTGGACCCTGGTTGCTGGTGGTGGTGCCTCCGTCGTCTACGCCGACGCTATCGCCTCTGCTGGCTTTGCTAGTGAGCTTGCCAACTACGGTGAATACTCTGGTGCCCCCACCGAGACGCAGACCTTCCACTACGCCCGCACTGTCCTTGACCTCATGCTTAGGGCACCTCAGCACGAGGAGGGCAAGGTTCTCTTCATTGGTGGTGGTATTGCCAACTTCACCAACGTTGCTTCGACCTTCAAGGGTGTCATTCGCGCTCTGAGGGAGGTTGCTCCTCTCCTCATTGAGCACAAGGTCCAGATCTGGATCCGCCGTGCCGGTCCCAACTACCAGGAAGGTCTCAAGAACATCAAGAGCGTCGGCCAAGAGCTCGGCCTCGACATGCACGTCTACGGCCCTGAGATGCACGTGTCTGGTATTGTGCCCTTGGCTCTGATCCCCGGCAAGACGACAGACATTAAGGAGTTCTCTGGTTAAGCGCGTGCTTTGTATATTAGGGTCGCGGGGGTAAATTGGGAACTGCTAAACGCTCATGATGATGGCTAGACAAAGAGTTGATGTTTGACAACTGTGCACGGCGTGAAGAGTACTGTGGCGAAGCCAGTGTTGCTTTGCCGGGCCTATAGGCCCATGCGTTTGGTTGTTCAACCAAGGGAATATCACATTTAATAACTTTCATTGCCTATGCCTTTTTTCTCTTTGCCTGTACACGTGTGAGTAGCGTGTATGGTGTGTGCTCTATCTATCCATCTATGATGATGATGTAAAATAGAGTCATGGTAAGACACTTGCTACTGAACAAGGCGGTTGGTTAGTTTGGTTTGTCAAGATGGATCGTATTCATGAATGAGTGGTGTGGGTGGCATGGTAGATGGTGGAATCGAGGATGAAAAAAAAATCCCAAAAAATATCAGTCGATACACCAGCCCGCCAAGCCACATTCCAACCCCAATAAGAGTAATCCAGCACCGCCGTCCCATGGTGAATACCAGACTGCAGAATTTCTTCCCTCGTCAAGTTGCATTCATTGCTTAGGTCCCTCCAGCATCACTGGTTACCCGAATGAGTGGATAAAAGGACACCACGAGACTCGAACTAGGCTCCTGCTGAGGTGGAGACAGGAAGGTGGATGGGGATGACGGTGTACCTTCTGACGAAGACCCGTTACAGGTGGCGATTTGCAAAATTAGCAATTCTATGACGATGCATGTGTTTTGCGATGGATGCGAGGTGCGTCTGGGGCAAGGAGAGACGGGGAGGTACGGTGGCGTCTCCGATAAGCTGATACGGGAAGTGGGGAAACAGGAATGCGGGGAGGGGCGCTTTGTTCAGGGTGGATTTGAGTTCTCGTCTCTTTCTCTCTCTCTCCCTCCCTCTCACTCCCTCTTAACCCACTTTATCTTGCGAGGTTGCCAACATGTCACGCACACTCACTCAGGTTATTATGCACGCCGTGTGTGATTATTCTTGAACATGCCGAAGATCTCAACGCAAACTATCAAAAATGAGAGAGTTTAACCAAAAGACTAGACCAGACCAGACCAGACCAGAGGGATACAATGTACATGCCGAAATAAAATCACAAGGAGCAATGACGCGAGAAATCCAATGAAGCAAAATGACAGAGATGAGAAGAAAAAAAACCTCCCTTCGCCATGCGTAAAAAAAAACAGCAAGCAAACAAGCAAGCAATAGGTAAGGGAAATGACATGTGTCTAGAGTGTTATACAGCAATGCCCCTTCGCCTCCAACCACCAGGGCCTCTCCATGCCCAGAGGAAAAGGCCGATAGCGAGCCAAACACTAATAGTCATGGCCCAGAAGGTGGGCGCATAGCAAGCCTTGCCATGGCAAAGGACGTCGTCTGGGTCTTTTTCAACACCAGCCTCGGCACTATTCGCGGCTTTCTGGTACACGGTAGCGTATACGGCGCCCCAGAGGGTCGCGCCTGCAGCAGGCGTCATGGCCAGAATGCCCCAGTTTGTTCCAAAGTTCTCGACGCCCCAGACGACAGAGACGACAATGGGAGTGAGGGAAAAGACGGCACCATAGCCTGCGCCGATGAGGGCGGAAACAACGGCAAAGCGAGAGGCGTGGTTCTGGACCCAGCCAGTGGCAAGCAGGAGTTGTCCAAGGGAGAGGAGGAAAGCGAATACTATAAGGAACGTGATGCGAGACACTGTGAACTTCCGGGGCTGTTCAGGAGGTGGGAGAGATGACAGAGAGTTTGCGACTGAATCTGGGTTGCGGCGATGCTGGTGCGACTGTGCAACAGGAGCAAGAATATCAGAAAGAGTGCCGGTAGCCAAGCGAGCGAGGGTCGAGGTGATGGCGACAATGGACACGTGTGTGGCTGGTGAGGTATTGGTCGCAACGTTTGCAGGTGTGAGTGTCTCGATAATGGTGCCTAGATTGTTGATGAAGGCTTCGCCGGGTCCGGACACGAGGAAGAAACCGGCTGCCAGCCACCACATGGTCGGGTCCATGATGAAAAGACGTGTTTCTTCGTTTAGAAGCCACGTCTTCTTGCGGGCTTCCTCTTCTGCCTTGGCCTTCAGGCGCTCGGCCTCAGACTGGAGGAAGTCAAAGGTCGAGTCAGACAGGTCCTGCGTTTCCATGGTGCCGTAGCCATGGTGCTGTGCAGCTTGATGGAAGAAGCCGTCACGCTGTAGAAGGCCAGATCTCTCAAGCTCGTCAACAGCCTCGTCAATCATCTCTTCTTCATCGACGATGCGTAGAGCGAAGAAACCGACAGCGCCGACGCAAAGGAGCAGGATGGCCAAGAAAAGGAAGAAGCGGAAGACGTCGACATCTCCCCTGGTTCCATCGGCGTTCCTCTCGTACAACACGCGGCTTCCAACCTGGCTCTGCCACATGCCACTCAGTCCAAACGAGGCAATGGGTACTGCCAGAGCCACACCCTTGCTGTTACCACGGCCAAAGTTCTTTGCACATGTCGTGACGGCAGACAGATACATGCAACTCGTACCCATGCCGACACAGGCAAAGGCCAGGATCATGACACCAAGGGGCCATCCATGACCGCCAGCTGCAGGCGGGGGGCCGCTCCGGTACGCAAATGCAGCCATAAAGTAGCCAGCGCCAAAGAGGACACCCGCGAGACCGGCGGGGACGCCAGGGCCGAGACGATCGCAGAGGTATCCAAAGATGGGGACGAGGAGGTACAGGCCGAGCTCGGCCCCAATGGAGACGGCGTTGACCTGCACCTGGGTATAATGCAACTTGGACTGGAATAAATGCCCGTAGAGAGAGAAGGCGGTGATGCTGCCGGCGCAGAGGCAGATGACGATGGCCCAGGCAAAGCTGAGCCAGCGGAGGACGGCGCGCTGCATCCTGACGCGGTCCTGTTCGTAGATGCCCTCGGCAACCTGCTCAAAGAAGCTTCCGGCGTAGCTGGTGCCCTGGCTGCGTCGCTGCGACTCGGTGTCGCTGTCAGGGGCTAGGAGAGGGCGACGCGCGGGGTTGGAAGGATAGTCGAGCTTGTCGATGGTGGTGATGCCATTACCGCTATGCCGCTTGGAGGCCGGGGATGACATGGGGGACGCGCGGTACGTGTGACGGGGTAGCGTATGGCGTGGATTGCAGTGGCATGGCCTCGCCCCAGCTTGAATATATGGCGAGCGCCCTTTGTTGGGGCCTCTGGCAAAGGTATAGAAAGTGCACAAAGGGCAGCCGGCCGTGTTCCGCGAGACCAGCGGTCAGTCGGCGGCACTTGGACTGCACGTTGGTGTTGTCGCGCGAGGTAGTTTGCACGCCATACCGCCCAGGGAGTGACGCTGCAGCCAAACCACCGGGGCCGCTAGCCGTGGGACCGGGGGGTGGCAGCAATTCGCCGCTCCAATGCAAAGAAATACGCACCCAGCAGAGCAACCAGCAAACTCCACGTCGCCCACCACCACCCGCCCCCCCATGGCGCCCCAGCACGCCCTCGTGAGCTTCTCTCCCGTAGAGCTGTTCTTCTTACGCAGCGCCCTGACACAGACGCCTCCCATCCGCCGCGATGTCACCAAAGGGCCCCGCGATTTTCGCGCCATGCGCGCAGAGTATGACGTCTTGCCTACTGCAAACGGCAGTGCGCGCATTGCCCTCGAGGACGGCACAGAGGCCCTGGCCGGTGTCAAGGCCGAAGTGGAAAAGACAAGCCAGCTGCTGACCCTGGGCGAGCCAGAAGATGTGGACATGGGCGACGGCGCCCACGAGAACACGGCCAAGGGCCAGAATGCCTGGGTCGACATAACCGTCGAGATACCGGGCTTCCGAGAGGACGATGCCCTGCCCGTCTTCCTTGCCTCGATGCTCTCCGAGAGCCTGCTTGCGAGTGGCGAGCTCAAGGACCGGCTCTATATCAACAGGCGCTTTCACTGGAAGCTCTATATCGACGTAAGGAGCTATGCACACCCCATGACCCCACCACCGGCTTTCCCTCTGACACATGCCAGATCCTCATGCTCTCGCCGCCCCTCTCCTACCCGCTTGCCATGCTCTCCATGACCTCCCACCTTGCCCTTCTCACCACCCGCCTCCCCGCGCTCAAGTCGGAAAAAGACGAGGACCCGCTCTTCGACGACGACTGGGACGCAGCCGTGCCCCTGTACCCCAAGCAGGCAGGAACAAACAAGACTGCGCCTCAACTAGGGAAGCCGCCCGTCATCATACTAGCCATGGCTGTTGGCGCAAACATCATCTTCGACCCAGCCCCGGAGGAGCTAGCAGTCGCAGACGCTGTCCTTGCCGTCGCATGCACAAATTCGACAAACTCGGCTACGGGTGCGCGCATCGTCTCGATACGCACCATCGATCCTCCGTCCCATCTTACACCACCAGGCGTGCCCAATTCCATGAACACTGCTACTGGCGGTACCGCTCCCACGTCGACCGCCGACGCCCTTACGCAGCGCGAGCTGTTGGCAACATCGGGCGTATGGACACCCCCCCGGGGCGGCATGAAGAGAAGTTTGATTGCGCAAGTGACCAAAATGGTAGTAGAGAATGGCGGGGTTGCCGAAGAGGTCATTGGCGCATTGGCAGCCATTGAAGTTGGCTGAAGAGAGTCGAGTGAACGCTGCGCACAACAACGCCCCACCAAGACCTTAGGTGGGGATGATCTCTCAACGACTTCATACCAGCAACAGGACCCTGCGCCTGGAAACCAGACTAGGCATGAAGACAGCAAGATGTTCCAAAAGTCTGACTTCAAGTTTGTTTCAAGCTGGGTGGGCTTTTTCTACGCTGCCTGACAATTGCTCGACTAAGCCAAGCCTACCTTGTTACCAGCACAAGGCATTTGCTATGGCCTTAGTCTCGAGTTGCTCCAACCAGACACGTGTAAATCAGTAGAACCATAGCATATCACCCCGACGGAATTAATTTTGTAACAACCGCGAAGACGGAACGTTGGTGTGTTTTCAATGGACAGCATCGGCAAAATAAGTGGCGCGTTACCCTGGTAGCGTAGCAGAAGAACAAAGCGTCAACCTCACTTTGTGTCATGCATCACAGAAAACCAAGCAAACATGCCGGTCTCCAAAGTGACCCGACTTTGCTTTTCCGGCATCCCCATGCAGTCCGCAGCGCATCGGCCCCTTTGGGCTAGTGTATATGCCATGTCAGCTGCATCCACGTCAATGATTGTTTTCTGAACGCTTCCATATACACCGACTTCGATACAGCAAACACTCTCTTTTTGGTACGCGCCGACTACCCGTGGACGCAGAAACATCCCGCTTCTTATACGCAAACAAAGCGCGTCGCACAAGCCGGCGCATCTCCACCAGCATCCCGACAGCGGTAGCAGTGACGACATTGCGTGGCTTGGCTGCCTTGTAAGACTAGCCTTCTGGATAGACACAACATCCCGAAGCCCCATTTGAACCCGAAAGCCTTGGACGGGCCAAAGCAAGCGCCAACCAAGCGATCATGATGGACCTACAGCACCAGCCCCACGTTTCAGCCTTTAGTCGCTTCTCCGATATGCTCAAAGACACAACCACAGGACGGCGTAAGCCGAGCACCTCTGGGTATTCCATTCGCAGCCCCTCCATGACCGGCCTGCCCTCAGACCCCATAGCATTGTTCATGCGATCTCGCGGCGATTCCGATCCTCCGCGAGATATCCGCAGAAGCAGCGTGGGCAACTACGCCGATCGCATGCGCCAACTCTTCCACCCATCCTCCTCGCACCACACGCACCCCCACAGGCGCGGCATCAGCGACCTCCCCGCCGAAGTGGTACAGCACGTCTTCTTCTACCTCGAGTTCTGGGAACTCGTCAGGTGCCAGCGCGTCTCCAAGTCATGGTGCGCCCTGGTTCCAGGCGACTCACCACTGCTGGCCGAAATGCTCTACCTCAAGCCCTCGCGCAGCCTGCAAATCTACAACCTCGTCCCCACGACGTTTGAATTCGAGGTTCACATCACGCCACAAAGCATCGAGTCAGGGGCCCAGCCGCTTGGCACCCGTATTTCAAAAGGCGTCCGCAACGACATCTCCCTCTCGAGACGCTGTATAGGTCTCATCCGGACGAGTCAGGAAATCGTGTTTCACCCTCTGATCATGGACTTTACCCATTGGGTTACGCGCGAGGATGTTGCCGGCAATGCGCACGGGTCTTGGAGGGATATGCTGGTTTCCATGCCCCCGTTGACGGAGCTGACACTGCGCGATGGCGGCCAAAAGAGGGGTGCTGTCAAGGTGCTTAATGTCATGGGTCATGACGGGGTTAAGCTGGGCCAACTATTTGATGTTGTGCACGATTGGAAGCACAGGAGGATATGAGGAAATGTACAAGGCGTTTGGGTTGTTATTACTATTATCATGATTCATTTGGGCGTATTTTTTTTTTGGGGGGGGGGGGGGGG
>JALPSE010000555.1:0-14688 GCA_030558545.1 Bipolaris gigantea | reverse complement strand
GGGGAGGGGGGGGGAGGGCGGCGGCGAGGGCGGCGGGAGAGGGAGTGCAAGCGGTGGTGGTAGAGGTGGAGGAGGGTGGAGGAGGAGGACGGGACAGCGTGAAGCTGCGGAGATGGCAGCGGGAGAGCGCTGGTCTTGGCAGAGAATGAATGGAGGGAGAAAATATCCCTGCGGACGTAAGCCGCTGCCGGAGGGGAAGCTGCGCGAGTAAGTAGGCGAAAAGGGCGGCGAGGCGGTGTGAGGTAGCAACTCCAAGTGTCTGTGTTGTTGGTTTAGGCGGAGAGCTTCTGCTTCCGTAGCGGGCGGTCCCACCATGTTCACGCCAGACGGCGCTCCACGGGCGCCCCTTGGGCCAATCACGTCGCCACCGCCAGCTATCTGGAAAACGCCATCTAATTCACGCGCCTCGACGACATCTCTGTGCCATCACCATATGTTCGTCCAGCATATCGAATCAGGGGTCATGCCGAACGGCGATCCAGGGTGGGGTTCGTCGTGCTAGCGGCATGGCGCCTGTGTGTGTTGCTTCTGCAGGCCCGCTACCGTACACCTCAACCAAGTAGTACACGGCCACAGCCTTCCCGATACACATTGCTCTTCTATCTACACGATACGCACACGCAACTCAACACCCTGCAAGCCCCCATGGCCCGCCGTCTCGGGCTATCCCCAGGACGCCACTCCCCTCCTCACTCGTCCTCGTCCAGCGCAAACATGTCCTCCGCCCTCGGCCGCAACCGGCGAGCCCTGGCTACCGCCGTCTCCCCGGGAATCACGTCGGCCTCAGCGTGTGCAAGGACGGGCTCAACCGCGTCTGTAGCGACAGCCGCTTCGTCTGCTTCCACGCCCGATGCTGGATCCATGTCGCCCTCGGCACCATCGTTGCGTGTCTCGCCATCGACATGCATCTTCTCATCCTCGTCTTCATCTTCACCGCCAGTGCTAACCGCCTTGCGGACTACATTGCTCTTCCGCTTCCTCCTCTCTGCTAGTCGCCTTGCCTGCTCCTCCTCCTCCTTTTGCCTCTCGCGCGCGTTGAATGCCTCGTCAACATGACCAAGTGTCGACTCGTCGAACAAATGCTCGTCCTGCCATACCTTGAGAATGACATTGACTTCGTCCCGGTAGCTTCTCTCTGTCATCCTGCCCATTTCCAGTTGCAAGGGCAGCTGCTCAAGATGCTCAAACACTTTGCGGCCCACAAGCTCTGTGGCTATCGCAAGACGGTATTTGTACGACACTCCAGACTCTTTTGCAGTGACAAGAAGTACATCTGAAATAATGCGCAACGCATTCAGCGTCACCTGTCGGGCGTCAGGCCGGCGAAGGTCGTCTTTTGTGTCTGCATCGGCCGGCCTGTTCCTCGGATTGGTATCCGTGAGCTGAAAGGGGCGTATGATGTTTGAGACAAGAATGTTCACCACTTCGTCCATGCCCTGTCCAGCGTGTTCGACTGCAAAGTTTGAAATGGCAGCAATGTCATCAGCCACAATGCTACCCGGCGGGAGGGATGTGAGCAACCATAGCAGCATGGCTCTTGACCGCGGACTCATGATGCCGTGTCCACTATCAACCCGCCCAGGATAATTATCTCCAACTGGAAGAGGCTTGTACTGTGGCTTCTCCTTCTCGTCTTCACCATCACTATCCATCATGTCATCTTCTGAATCAAATGCGCCCAAGTGGTCGGCAAACTCGTCGGCAAGGGGATCTATAGGCCCGCGCCAGTCACCCTGGCGCTCGAAAATCTCTGGATTCGGACTGTCGCAAACAATCTGGTGTAAGCGCCATCGGTAATAGCGGTTCACGGGATGCTTTTGGTCGTAGAGCCAAGCAAAGCGTTCTTCTTCTTGTATCTGCGCATCGTTCATCAATGCAGCCTCAAACTCCACGCCGCCGAGTATCACGCCCTCTATCGTCTGGTGCACTAGCATCAGCGTCGCAATGTCTGGGGGCTGGTTGGCGGTGACAATGAGTTGCTCGGTGTCTTCGCGAGGTCTATCTCTCCCACCGCCACCACCACCTAGATCGGGGGGTGGTGCAAAACCCTTTGGGATCTCAGGCGCCTGCCATCGCGCGCCAAATGGCTCGGTGCGCTGTGCTGTATCTACCGAGCGGCCACCGAGATATCTGTCCAAGTGTAGATAGTAGCCCTTGCCTAGATACTTTTTGTCGTTGAGTTTGTTCATAGCATCATCCAAGTCGCGTGCACTCGCATCCTTGTCGAATATGACCTTCATGGTTGCAGACGGCCGGCCTTTGGGTGACGGGCCTTGCGGTGGTATCTTCTCGACCCGTGTAATTTTCAGGGATGGGAAATCGGCAAAGAGCTCTTCTACCCGGCGTGGATCAATGGCAGGCGGGAGGTTGGATGCTTTTGCTACGACAGTCGTAAACACATTCTCGGTCGGCTTTGGGCCATCCAGCGCAGCAGGGCCAGTAGGTGCCGACACACCAAATCGCGATGGCATCTGTTGTGCAGGGCGCCCCGGGGTGGTTCCAGGCCTTGGGTAGCCGTCAAGCGGCTCAGCGTCGAGTGTACCAGGTCCGCTTTTCATGGTCCGCTGTCTGCACGTAAAGTGCCTTTTACTTCCAGTTGGAACAAACACATTGTCGGCCTCCTGGTCGCGCTCTGACTCGCCCAGTACGCTTTTCTCGCCCCCATGCTCTGCCTCGAAATCCGCCATGACCTTGTCGAGCGCATTCTTCTCTTCTCGTGCCTTTGCTTCTTCATCTTCTTTGGCCTTGGAATTTAACTGCGCCTTGTTGGCTTTGGCTCCGCCGAGAGAGAACTTGAAAGCCATGTTCGCGATTCAAGTGAGATTGCGTAGGGTTGGTGCGACATGGGGTGTCGAGGGGTGAGTGTGCAAGTGTCAGGGTTGAGCTTGCGACAGGACGATGAGAGATGCAAACTACTAGCGCGTCCATCCCGACAGCCGGTACTTGGTTAACTT
Source organism: Bipolaris gigantea (assembly GCA_030558545.1). Lineage (NCBI taxonomy): Eukaryota > Fungi > Ascomycota > Dothideomycetes > Pleosporales > Pleosporaceae > Bipolaris > Bipolaris gigantea. Next base: position 11,734 of record JALPSE010000555.1, on the reverse strand, counting down.
TGAAGATCCCGGACTGCCATCCCACAACGTCATGCCCATCGTAACACAGAAAAGCAAGACGGACTGGTCAAGCAATCCGCCCGTCATGGCCTCTACACAGGATATCCCTGCTCTCCTTCGCTTCCTCAACCAAGAGGCCAAAGTCCCTCTCAAGCAGGCCATCGGCAAGGTGCCTGATCTGCAAGCAGCGAGCCTCAACACGTAAGCACGTGACAGCGTAACGCCGCGTCTCAACACCCCACTAACACCAAACGTGCGGTACCAGCGCTCTAGACATATCAAAGGCTGATTTCGCAACGCTCAAAGACATTTTTGGCGACGACAAAGCAGCGCGGCAATGCCTCAATGCGGCAAAACGAGTGTCGAAGAAACGGACGGCTGCAGATTCCGATGGCGCCACAGCGGCATGTGCGCCGTCCCCAGTCAAGAAGGTGAAGGCGAAGGCGAAGGCGAAGGCGACGTTTGGCCAGCCACTGAGTGGTGCGGAGCTCGAGGCGGAACTTGCACTGCCGGAAGCTGAGATGGATGAAGAGATGTTGAAGGCGACGGTGCTGTGCACCAACCGCGCGCCTTTGTTGCTTGCATTTGCTGTGACATTGATAAAGTACACGATGCCTGAGCAGCCAATCTCGAGTAGGTTGAGCCTCGCCCAAGCAGTCACATATATGAATAGCAAGACGAAAGCTGTGTACGTTGGGCTGGACAAGGGGCGGCCTGCGGGAGAAGAAGGGTGGGGCGAGGGACAGCCGGTTATGCGCATCATGACGCGTGAGATACGGGTTATGAAGCGGTGGGGGTACGAGTGGGAGGACGAAGGCTACGGGACTCAGCGAACAGCCAAGTCTTTGCCCAGTATAGCAGGCGAGGAAAGAGTGAAGGAGACTGCACTGTGGGCTATCGATCTCGAAGAGTTGAAGAAGGCCAACCAGCCAGGTAAGTCGATGCACTCCCCGAGTGGACAGGGAAACATGCCGATTTATCCGGCGGAGAGACCTAGATTGTATCTTCTAAAGGCATTTGAGAGACTGCCAGAAGATGGGGTCAGGCAAGAAGGCGATGCATCGACAAAAGCAAAAGCAAAGGTGAGGAGAAGTGCGGATGCCATAGCAGCGGAAAAGAAAAGGAACCTGGGTCGGCTGCTAGGGGCACTGGAGCTGTTGCATCAGTCCTGGGCAAGCATATTGAGCAAAGAAGAACTGAACAAACGTGCTTGGGCATGGTACGTCCATGTTCGGCCCGACGTGGCTCAAGGGGCTGCGGGTTGGGGCGCAAAGGGCAATGTGAAGCTATCAGATATTCTGGACTTGCGACGACCAAGCACAGGACGGAACGAGGATACAGGCTGAGGAGCCACGACAGATATCAACATGTATTCCATCTACTGCTTTATTGGGGGTATCCACATTACTCGCTATACTACTACAATTTGAACTCGGCATTGGTGAGTTCCCAGCCTACGCCACCAGCGCCTTCTTTGCGACTGGCGAGCTTTTCAGCCAGGGCGAGTTTTTTGTCGTGGTTCCGCTCTGTGCAAAGCTCAAAGACGGTGCTCAGGTTCAGGACTAGAGAATGGAATGGTGGACCGGTGTCGACCAAGTCGTTCAGCATGTTCTTTGCATCCGAGATACGTCCAGTGTAGAGCAGACACACAGCCAGGTTCTGGGCCACCATGGCGTCATCTGGGAACCGTTCACGAAGGGTCTGCAGCGATGTTACGGCAGCCGGGTAATCCGAGTTTGCGAGCTCGATAAGCGCGTTGAGAGTGCCGTCGATGAGCTCGTCCGGAGAAGCTTCCGAGGCTCGGGCCAGACAACGACGGGCTGCCTGCACGTGACCCACGCGCAGCCAGACCAGCGTCTCCATGACGGCGATTTCTCTCGTCTGCTCTACGTCGGCTGCTAGCGTGGATAGGTGCCGGCCAGCTCCCTCGAGGTCGCCCATTTCCACCAAGACATTTGCAACGCGGATGCCACAGTCGCGCAACCGCAGTCTCCACAACAGCTTCTCAGACTCTGGGCCCCTGACAATGTTTTCCCTGCATTCGCGCGCAAGCTCGTAATAACCCATGACGCCTTTACGCCACTCGCCATAGCCCAGGGCAGCCAGTCGGACGACCAGGAGTCGCAGCTCCCAAGGTACGAGGTGGGCATTGGTGAGGGGGTGCCGGTAGAAGGCACTGGCCAAATCACCCAGGACCTTTGACTCCTGCGCAGCGAGGGCATGCTCCTGGAGCAGACAGAGACATGCCAGACGCACATGGACAAGGTGAAAGAGGGTATCGTGGTCGCCCGGGGCAGCGGAGACCAGGTTGCGGGCGGCGGCAATGGCGGCAAGGCGATAGTGGCCCGAGTAGAGGAGCGAGTCTATGGGCGACGAGACAGGAGGGACGTGGGGAGCAGTGAGGAAGGGTGGCGGGACGTTTGTGACGGGCAGGACGTGATAAGCCTGGGGGTCTTGCATGAAGCTGAAGTCTTTGGAGGGCATGTCGTCAATGGCGCGGGCCGGGAGTACATTTTGCTGCTGCTGCAGAGGAGGAGGAGCAGGCTGCGGGGCAGGATCAGGCCGTGTTGGAGGAGCGGCCAGGGGGCTGTATTACCGTGTAAGCACGAGGTCGTCGTGGGAGTTGCTTCACATGGCAATGGGCACAGGGGAGGGCATACTCGTCGATGGCCACATCTTCGGCATCGAGCGGGCCCTTTGTCGAGCGGCGGACGATGCCTTGACGACGCTCATGGCCCGACGCCGCCCGCCCGTGGCCTCGTCGCGCGGGGGCCTGCATAGCAGGGAGGGGCGACGGGCAAGAGGACGCGGACGAGGTGTTATGTACCTGTGTATGCTAAGCCGGGCCGTTGGTGTAGGTGGAGGTGGCGGTGGAGATGGAGGTGAGCAGACGACGGGGCTCCGATGTTCGGCAGCAGGCGGTGCAGCTGCGGGCACAGGCCAATCACGTCCCCCGCCGCCTCGACATCGGACCCCACTAACTTCTCATCAGATGTGCCGCGACTCTGTCCGGCCGTCGACCCAAGCGGCGACCACACAGTTTGACTCAAATACGCTTTTGCTTGTTATTATCCCGTCTCTCCCGCCTTCTCTCTCCCTTGCCTTCCTTGCCTTCCTTGCTTTTTCCCTTTCTGAGTGTCGCTGCTGTACATCTCGTCCCCTGCGTGGACGCCCGCCTTCATAATGCTCCAGTCACGCACGCGAGCTATTCATGCTCTCAACCGCACCCGCTGCTTTTCCACAACACCATACACAGCTGCCGTCTCGTCCTACCGTAGGCCTGCCCACGCTCTCACCGCCAATGCCGCCCCCCAGGATGCAAAGCGAACACAGAGCACTGCTGCCGTCGGCACACAAACCCAACCGCGCTCAAGACCATCGCCCGCCTTCAACCGCGACGACTATGACAGCGTTCAGCCATTGAAGCAGTACCGCTCGCCTGCAATGGACCATTCATTCGTTGGCATGACTGGCGGCCAGATTGTCCACGAGATGATGCTCCGTCATGGCGTCAAGCACATCTGTACGCCTCTCTCTTCTTCTCTTTGGGCCACCATCTTGGAATTGTACTAATGTGAATAGTTGGGTACCCGGGCGGCGCCATTCTCCCCGTCTTTGATGCCATCTACCAGTCCAAACACTTTGAATTCATTCTCCCACGGCATGAACAGGGCGCAGGCCACATGGCCGAGGGTTATGCCCGCGTAAGCGGCAAGCCTGGTGTCGTCCTCGTCACCTCTGGCCCCGGCGCCACAAACGTTGTCACACCCATGCAGGATGCCCTCATGGACGGAACCCCTCTTGTTGTTTTCTGCGGCCAGGTCGTCACCAGCGCAATTGGCTCAGACGCTTTCCAGGAAGCCGATATGATCGGCATCACAAGGCCCTGCACAAAGTGGAATGTCCTTGTCAAGAACGTCGCCGAGCTACCGAGGAGAATCAACGAGGCTTTCGAGATTGCCACCAGCGGCCGCCCAGGACCTGTTCTTGTCGACTTGCCCAAAGACGTCACTGCTAGCGTTCTCCAAAGAGCCATCCCTATGAGCAGCACCCTCCCCGCCACCGTCAGTGCCGCCACCATTGCTGCCAGGGAGTCGAGCAAGCAGCTGTTGGCCCAGTCTATTAGGCGATCTGCCGACCTGATCAACAAGGCCAAGAAGCCCGTCATCTACGCTGGCCAGGGTATCTTGCAAACAGAGGACGGCCCTCGCCTTCTCAAGGAACTCGCTGACAAAGCTATCATACCCGTGACCACCACTCTCCAAGGCCTCGGAGGTTTCGACGAGCTTGACCCCAAGTCTCTTCACATGCTAGGCATGCATGGCTCAGCTTATGCCAACATGGCTATGCAGGAGGCCGACCTCATCATCGCTCTTGGCGCACGTTTCGACGACCGCATTACCGGCGCCATTTCCAAGTTCGCTCCTGCTGCCAAGGCTGCTGCAGCCGAGGGCCGTGGAGGAATCATTCACTTTGAAATCATGCCAAAGAACATCAACAAGGTTGTACAAGCAACTGCGGCTGTGGAGGGTGATCTTGGCACAAACCTGAAGCAGCTCCTACCCCTAGTGAACAAGGTTGAAAGCCGCCCCGAGTGGTTGGGTCAAATTGCCGATTGGAAGAAGCGCTTCCCTTGGGCTTACGAGAAGGAGGGCGAGAATGGGCTGATCAAGCCTCAGACCATCATGGAGAAGCTTTCCGATCTCACGGCCGACCGCAAGGAACGAACTATTCTCACTACCGGTGTTGGTCAGCATCAAATGTGGTGCGCCCAGCACTACCGATGGCGGTACCCACGTACCATGATCACCTCGGGTGGTCTCGGTACCATGGGTTATGGTTTGCCAGCCGCCATTGGTGCCAAGGTTGCACGACCAGACTGCACAGTCATCGACATCGATGGCGACTCTTCCTTCAGCATGACTCTGACTGAACTGTCGACGGCTGCCGAGTTCAACATTGGTGTCAAGGTCATTATTATCAACAACGAGGAGCAGGGCATGGTCACACAGTGGCAAACACTCTTCTACACTGACCGTTTCTCTCACACGCACCAGCGCAACGCTGACTTTGTCAAGCTCGGTGACGCCATGGGTGTTCAAGCCAAGCGCTGCATCAAGCCTGAAGAGCTGGAGGATTCGCTCAAGTGGCTGCTCGATACTGAAGGTCCAGCCCTACTGGAGATTGTGACAGACCAAAAGGTGCCTGTTCTGCCCATGGTTCCTGCTGGCAGTGCACTACACGAGTTTTTGGTATACGACGAGAGTAAGTCAATAGCAACGACAGACGCGATGGCGAATGCTAACCCTATTACAGAAACGACGAAAGAGCGCAGAGCTCAAACCAAGGCGAGATCGGGTCGCTGAACTGGATAGCTAATGTCTTGTGTTCATCCTTATTCGTTGTGTATATTTGTGGGTCAACCGGCGTTTGACAGCATCTGTTTTACCATGATATGGCCTGGGAATGTCTGGCAAAGGCTTGGCCAATCAAAAAGTATGATATCATGTTTTTTGTAGACAGAGAGGGGGTGGTTTGAATGACAGACATTCCATGTGGGCGGCTGCCGACTTACCATGAGGGAATCCAAAGCTCAACCATGGTTTCATTGTGAAGTTTCAGTGTAAGTATTCAGTCGAAGCATACAAAAGCGAGGCTCCTTTGTGCTGCATTCCGTTTCTCACGAACATTCACGTTGTACAATCACAGCCGATTCAGACATTACGAACACGGGCCAAGATACATCCTGCGACTCCCGCGCCACAGAGAATACAGAGTCTAGGAACAGGAAAGTCTCGAGTGAATCACAAGTAAGAGTCTCAAAATAGTAGAGACCATAAACCAGAGGTGAGATCAACATAGGCCACCACTAGTATCGTTATAGAGAGTTGCGCACAAGGAGATTTGGGCAAAAAGACAAAACACCCAGCTAAGACGGCCATGTCTCGACCGACGACTCCTATACTCGGAAGCAGGCCAAGGACCAGCCGGTTGGCCCGCCGCCACACGTCGCCCCCCGATGAATCCGACTTGAAGCACGCCTCGCCATCTTGTTGCTACGAAGAAAACACATGGGCGTCTTGCGCCCAACCCCCTTGCCCACCCGTATCCCGCCAACCCTCACTGCAGCAACCCAGATCACCTACGCCTGAAATCACGCTCAGCGACTGGCAGCCCGTAGAGCCAAGCCCTGCGCTCTGGGTCTTTCTTAAGAACGTGGCTCCGCCACCGTCTGCACCCGAGTTGGAAGCCCCGTCACGGGCACAGCAACAGACGGGGGGCCAGCAAGCACGGCTAGTGCCACTGCCAACAGATGGCCATGGCTCAAGGTGTGATTCTGTAGTCGACGAGGAGATGTTGCCTTGTGCAGAGAGAGATGGGGGAGAGATGGGAGAGACGACTAGGCGTGTGGATGTGGATGTGGAGAGCAAGGCGGAAAGGACACGGGGCATACGGCGGGTGTGGGGCAGGGTTAGGGGGTGGATGCTGGGGTGTTTGATTTGAAGAATACAAGTGTGATTTTACTTGGTCGGCGATAAGTAGGGGCGATGTACGGATACTATTTTTTCTTTTCTTCTCTTGTTTGCAGGTACAAAGAGTGTGAGATGAGAAGGTTAAATCGGGAAGGGACAGAGTAAGATGAATGCGAATATCAAAACAGTGAGATGGAATTCCACTAACGTGGAACCAAATGGTTGGAATATTGGAGTCGTATTCGTTCTGATGATCTTGACGATCTCATTTTACAAGGAAAGTCAAGAGTGCAAAATTTCAAGTACGACGTATTGCAAGGGGATTCAAAAAAAAAACCTGAATTCTTGCAAACTTCCGTCTGACGCGGAAATGGGGTATTGAACATGGTGTATATACAGTTTATAATGGCAAAAAACAACAACAAATCGCTTCGCCTTTTCCGTCCTTACATGGCAAATGCAATAGCAACAGCGCCCATGAGCGCTGCATACCTTGACTTGACGCCCTCAACACCCGCACCATTGGGCTCTGGCAGCGCACTGCTAGTACTCGTAGCATGATCAGCTACCGCTGCCACTGCCGTCTTGCCAGGCCCGCTGCTCGCACCCGCATTGCTAGCACCGGAGGTAGCCGAGGGGGTAGCGCTCGCGGTAGCAGACGAAGAAGAAGAAGAAGAAGAAAAAGACGACTCCTCATCCGACTTGCTCTTGTCACTGCTTCCCTCCCCCTCCTTATCCACAAGGATGCTAGCATACGTTCCGCTCAAATCTCCATAGCGGTACTGCTTAGCAGGCGCATGGTTAATCACCTCGACCCTCTCCACGAGCATCGAGTACGGTCCGTTTCCGAAATCCGTAAGACCGCCGGCCCACTCAATCGTGCCGTCCGAGTTATCCGGGTCGCCGCCGGCCCAGATACCGATGCGCACGTTCATGGGGGTCTGCGGGTATCCGTATGCCGAGTTGACCTTGGAATATTGGACTTCGCGCTGGACGCCGCCGTCAATGATCCACTGCATGGCTTCCCGTGTCCAGGAGAGGGTGTAGTTGTGAAGCTCGGTTTCGGCGTTGCCGGAAGGGATAGCGGCTTTGGCCATGCGGTTGTAGGTGGCTGTATTGCCCTTGGAGAAGTAGTTGGTTTGGACTTCGGCGGCTTGGCCGCCTAGCCATTCCCAGTCGATTTCGTCGAGGTCGTCAGACTGGAGGATGGCCGAGGAGACGATGCCCGTGCCGGGTGCTACGCGCATAAGGAACGAGACGGACCCGAAGAAGATGTACCATTTGGACTGGATGGTGGGGTGATCGCCTTTCTTGGAGATTTTGAATTCGGCACCTTTGTCACTGTAGGAAACGCCCGAGGCGGTCATCTTCCAATTGTCATCGTCGGCACCTTCCTTGGTGAAGTCGCGGCTGTAGTAGGATGTGTCGAGAGCTGGGGCGGCAGGACATGCTGGACAGTGTCAGTTTGAGCGAGACTCGGATTAAGACGCTTTTGGTCTGAGAAGGGGAGACTTACACTTCTTGGTAGGATTGCAGTCTGTATGTGTCTGGCCGAGTACAGAGTAGGTCAAGCCAGACAAGAGGAGTAGGGAGGTAGGAAATAACATTATCAGATTAAGTATAACTATACGCGAACTTGGATTTTTTTTCTAAAAAAAAAATAGCGGTATGCAGAGAGAAGGCGATGAACGAAATTCAAAGGCTTATAATGATGATGATGACGAAGAGAGCCGCTTCGCCCAGATAGAATATATATATGTGTGAAACCCTCTCCCCCCTTCCCGATGATATATGAGAGAGAGAGAGAGGGAGGGAGAGAGGGCCACAGCGCCGACTAGGCTACAAAAAGACTCGGTCTAGAAACCAAGAAGCAATGCAAGCATCGAATTTAGAAAAAGAAATCCATGAATCCCGTATGCCAACCACGTGATGGGATAACGCGAATCCACAGTAGGCTTGGTGCGGACCGGAAAGGGCTTGACATGTCCGCATCGAGGTCGCCCCTAGGGCCCAAGGCGCCAGATGGGCCAAGGACGGAAAGCGTGTGGCGCGCAATGCACACAACCAGCGCCTAGTACCGTACACAATACGTTTATTCGGCACCGGTGCCTCCCACGAACAGGCAGAAATCTGGTGGGTAATATCGCCTAGCCATCCCACGTGGTCCGTGTTGAAGCTGACTCAGACGCGCACTTGGTTCGTGATGATGACGCCCAATCCGCCAGTGTCTCCGTGTGTCGTCCCCAAGTGTGGCTGAGGGCCTGTCAGGCCGACTATGTTTAGCATCGCCAGACCCATTTTACCCGCGTCTCCTGTGTACTTTGTACTTGTACATAAATACTTGGTGGATTGTTCATTGCTTTGAGGGATAAAACATGAGAGGCTTCTTTTGCACGCTTCATGAATCGTAACCATGCTCTCATGTGCACAAGAAAGAAACAAAAAGAAAGGAAATACAAACCATTTCGTACGCTTTCGCCACTGGGTTCCAGACACTGTTCTCACGCTGCGTGTTCCAAGACACACACACACACACACAAGTAAGCCGTACATGTCGCAATGCCGCCGCCGCCGCCGCCGCTAGCTTGTACCGCCCGCACAAGGAGACGACCAACCCCGTCTCGCAGCCACATCATGGTACCTTGGGGTTCGGCACAGCTGCTTGCATACAAGAATCTTGTATTCAGCCAGCCTCTGCAAGATTTGGCTCTGGGTCAGTTCCCGCTCGCGACTCGCGGCCTTTGCATAGCCCGCGGACCTTGACAACATGTCAGGGCATCGGAAAGCTTGCAAAACTCTTCGTCATTGCTCACAGCTCATCGGCATCTTCAGCCGTCGGCACCCTTCAGCCTCTCAACATGCATGGTTTGGGTCTACCTGGTCTTCTTAACCTCCGTAGCCCAACCCTCTATGCCCTCACCCTTGCTACCAACCGGAATATTCAAGCCGACATTCTCCATTCCCTTTGTGTCCTTCAAGAATTCATGCCCTGCCATTCCTCCTGCATTGGCTCGATCCGCGGGTAGCAGTTCCAACATGGGCAACAAAAAGTCGGCAATCTTCTTGCTCTCCTCTGTGCTGAAATGGTATTTTTCGTGCAGAACGTCTGGCAGCGCCCAATGCCGTAACCTGTGAATGTTGCGAAGCTCGCCTTTGCGATTGAAAATCTCCTGTGACCATTTGCCCGACATGCATAGGCCTTTGGGGAAGGTTCCCAACAGCTCAATAATCTGAGCAATATGATCGTCGTCCTTGCCATACTTGGTGCCGGACTGTGGGTCAAAGAGATAATCACCCGTAATGAGTTCGAATGTCTATCCCTGTCAGCAAGGCTGCCTGCTTCATCTAGGTCACACGTCATACCATTGCAGCCATGCTCCACACGTCGGTACTGGCACCCCACTTACCGCCCAGGATAACCTCTGGGGATCTGTACTGCCTGGTCTGGATGTCGTTGGTAAAGTGGTGTCCAACCCAGCAGGCATTTCCGAGATCTGCAATTTTGACCGATATTGTTTCAAAAGAGTGTTCGGCCTGCTGTTCGACTTGTGATTTGCCAGACGCGCTCGCGGGTCTGTCGAGGCTGATGCTGGATACCTCCTTGGTGAGCAGGTCGCTGGAGTGTGAGTGTTAGTTGGTTGGTTTCTATTCAGGACACACCGCCGCCGCCGCCAACTTACGCAGACTTTTCGCGTTGTTTCTGTGCGTCGTCTTCGTTTGCCGACTTGATGCCGAGTCGTTCTGCCATGGACAGGTTCGGTGTAGAGGCCGGAATTGCTAGAGCACCACTCATTACGACACTGTCTGATGAAGAAGAAGAAGAAGAAGAAGAAGAAGAAGAAGAAGAAGGAGAAGGACTCGGAACAGTCGTGGGGGAGAGTTTACCTGTACCATCGCTCATGACCTTGTTCAGGCTCTGGGTGCTTCCAGGGAAGCTGGACAGCTCTGCGTGGTTGAAGCTCGCGTTGAGCGGACTGGGGAGCGGCTGACTGCCTGTGATCAAGGTCCTTCGCCTCCGCCTGCCGTTCCGAACGCTATCTTCGCCACTCTTCTTTGTTGGCTCTTCCTTTACATATGTCTTTACGATTTGCTCGACATCGCCAATCTCAATAAGGACGTTCTCTGGCTTAAGATCGGTGTGGATGATGCCGCACTCGCGGTGAAGATAGTCGAGGCCGAGGAGCACCTGCTTTGTGATTTGCTTGACCAGTGGCATGGGTATTCCACGGTGGTTCCATCGCTTGATCAAGCCCAAGAGATTCTCGCCCAGCACCTCAAAGACCATGCAGACATGGACGCCGTTGGGGCCCTTGTGGTTGAACGAGTCGAGCAGACTGACGACATGTGCGCGGCCGGGGTGGTCTTTGTTGGCCTCGACCACCTTTTTCAGCAGCTTGATCTCATCGAGGGCCGTCTCGGTGTAATGCGCAGCGGAGCGGACGACCTTGAGGGCGACGTGCTTGCCGTTGGTGTTGTCTCTGGACAGCCAGACGGTGGAGAAGTGGCCCCAGCCGAGCTTGCGCACAATCGTGTACTTGCCGTCTTTGTACTCCTCGCCTACTTGGACTGGGTGGTAGCCGCCCTTGCAGTAGTCCTCGGAGTCCTCTTCGTCGGCCGTGTTTTCGGCCTCATCTACCGACGACGACGACGAGTCTGGCGAGTGGCTCAATTGGCTTCCGTACATTTTGTTCTGGCTGTGGGGTGACGTTGCGCTCTGCACACTGCGGGGTTATTGTGGTCAGTTTGGGGATGCGGCAGTGCGGCGGCGGCGGTGGCATGGGCATATGACATGCGGAGAAGAGAGAGGGAGAGAGAGTGTGTGTGTGTGTGTGCGTGTGTGCGCGCGCAGAGAGCAAAATCAAGTGCAGTGGGGGCGGATGGGAGGGTGACGTGATGGGGGGTTGGTGGTCAGGGACGTACTTGTAGTGAAAGGAGGCCGTGGAGCCAGAGGGCGATGCATTCTGGGCGCCGCCTTGAGTCTCCGCCGTGATGATGGGCTTGAGGTCCTGGCCCTTCCGTCGCTTCTTGCCGCCGTTGCTGTTTGCGGCCTGGGCGACCTGCTTAGCCTTGTTGATGGCCGCCTTTTTCATGTCGGTGCCATTCATGGTGGCTCTACCCCCGCCGCGGGCTGGGATGGGCTGGGCTGGAAGAGCTGGGACTTGGAGGGGGTTGCTGGGGGGATGCGATGTTGCGGTTAGGCGTTCCAGACGCGTTGGGCAGCGCTCATGGGCTCACGGGGTGAGGTGGGGGGGGGGGGCGGG
>JALPSE010000553.1:3703-14740 GCA_030558545.1 Bipolaris gigantea | reverse complement strand
GGGTGTAGATGGAGGATGTGCACGTGCTTTTGATTCTGTCTCGTGTACTAGTGCGTCAGAGACGCCGTACGGTGTGGGATACGAGCCATGGAGGGAGGAGAGAGTATACGTGAAGCACACTAGAGCCATTGTGTTCGGTTAGGCCAAATGAGAGTTGCAGCTATTGAACCAACTACCTCGTACATGTGCCACTTGCTGTTCGTAATCCTCCTCTTTCCGTCGTTGCCATGAAACCCATGGGGCATACAACACTATAAAGGAAACTCCACCTCGCTAATATGCCACAACGAAAAATAACATACACACGTACAAACATGCATGAATACACACCCGGTTGCTTCCTTGCTGTGTAATTACCTCCAAACCAAACCGAGTCAAAAAGAAAAAAAGAAAGAAAACAGGCCCAAGACACGAGGCCAGTAGAAGCCAAGTCATCCAAAGTCGTTAATTTAGCAATGGAATTTGTCCCGAGTATCATCTATCCCTTCATATGAAAGAGGATAAAACACAGGAAGACAATACAAGCTCCTTCATTCCCCCTCCCCTCCAAAGAGTAAGAAAAACAAGAAGAAGAGAGGTATACAATTTTCTGCAAAAAAGGAGACAAACAACTTCTCCCAGTCCCGATAAGAAAAAGAAAAAAACCACAAAGGTGTAGAAGAGACAGAGGGAAAAAGGTCGTACAATGACAACGTCCAAGTAGGTTTGGGAGTAAAGAAGAAGACGAAAAGCTCAAGGCCAAGAACATAAACACCATCCCTTGTGGAGCCCAAGAAAAGTGGGCCTCAGGAAACCTTATCGAGACCGCACCCAAGTGCACTCTATGCGGCAATTGGTTGCTCTTCGCCATGAAGATCATCATCTTCTATGCTCTCATCAATGCCAAAACCAGAATCCCATTGGCGCCTAGAGCTCTTCTTTTTGCCCTTCTTGCCAATCTTGATCTTCTCGCTTGTCTTGGCAATCTTGCCCGTGACGACGCGATGCAGGTCAACGCCCTGGGTCTTGACCTCAATACGCTTGAGCTTCATTTCTTGCACAGCTTCAAGAGCTTGCTGGTTGCGGCGCTTGACGTCGTCGGCGAGACGCTCATTTTGCTCTTGGAGCTGGCGCTGCGAAGCAGTCAGAGCGTCGATGGTCGCGCGCGTATCTTCTTCAGCAAGACGGAAGCGCTCCTTCATCTCTTCGATTTGAGCTTCAAGGAGGACAATCGTCTCGATACGAGCATCGCCCAAGAGGCGCATCTCGGTAATTTCGTTATTGCGGTCCTCGAGCAATTCCCCGTACTCGGCAGCGCGCTTCGCAGACGAGTCTTGAAGGTTCTTGATCGTCGCCTCATGTGACCTGATGACGGCATTGAGAGAGTTAATCTGATCGTTGTGCGCACCGACAATGTTCAGTAGCTCACTAGCCTCCGCCTCGACACGTCTGGATAAGGAGTCGTTTTCTCTTCGGTAACTCTCATTCTCAGCCTTCTGATTGCTAAGATCCTCCTCGAGATTCTCAATCTTCTCCTTGAGAGCGGTAGTATCTTCGAGATACATACGCTCTTTCTCAGCGACCTGCTCAACAAGGTCCTCAATTTCGCCTTGTTGACGCTGCACTTGGTTGTTGAAGTCGATGATGTTGGCTTGAAGAGACGCGATCGTAGAGCTGGTTGAATTCTCCAATGCGGCATACTTGCTACTAAGGTCTGCGAGCTGAGTGGCGAGGTTGGCAACTTGGACATCGCGGTCTTGCTCCAACTGGTTGCGTGACTCAGTCATATCGGCAAGATTGTTCTCAAGCGTCGCGATGTCTCCTTCAAGCTGCAGAATCTGCTGCTCCAGCCGGCCAATTGTCTTCTCAGCCTCCTCACGAAGCTGAGACTCAGACTCCAGCTGGTTGTTGAGCTCATTTTCGCGCTCCTCTGCATCCTCCTCAAGCTCACTGATTGCAGCTTCCTTCTCTTGTTGGAGCTGGAAGAGCTTCGAGCGAAGCTCATTAGCCTGAATACCAGTGTCATGAAGACGAATGTTGAGATCTTCAATCTTTTCGTTGGCTTCATCCAAATCAGCCTCGGTCTTCTCGCGCTGAGCACGCTCGGCTGCCAGATTGTCCCGATATTCATTGAGTTGCTCCCTGAGCTCAGCGACCGTGTCTGTGAGATTCTCAATGGTGTTGGCGTGCTTGTAGACTTGCTCGATCTGCTCATTCCGCTCGGTTTCGGCAGCTTCGCGCGCCGCCGTCTGAGTAGCTAGACGTTCCCTGAGCGTGCCCATGTCTGCGGTGATGTTGTCCACATCGGTTTCCATACGCGCTATGCTCTCTTCCAGTTGCTGAATATAGTCGTTCTTTTGCTCAACCTCCGCTTCTGCCATTTCACGGCCCTCTTGTTCTGCCGCACGCAAATCATCTAAAGTGGCTATAGCCTCCTCATGTTCCTTCTCCATGCGGGCAATGGTGTCGTGGTGGTTGTTTTCGAATTCAGTGGCTGTGGCCGTGATATTGTCGAGGTCCTGGCGGTACTTTTCAAGGGCTTCCTCAAGCTCTGCCACATTCTGCTGGTAGATTACATTTTCGTCCTCAAGATCAGCGATATCAGAATCTTGCTTGGTTAGCTGGGCCTCTTGTTCGTCATTCAGGTTGGTCAAGGTAGCATTGCGCTCCTCAAGCTCAAGAATAGTACGCTGCTTGTCTTCGTTTGCTTTGTCAAGCGTGAACACGTCCGACTCTAGCTGCTTCACTCGCTCCTCGGAGTCGCCAAGCAGGTCTAGCACACCCTCGTACTGTCGTCGGAGAAGAACCTCGGTCTTTTGAGAGTCCTTGAGCAAAGTGATTTTCTCTTTCAGCTCGTAGAAGATGCCACTAAAGAGCTGGGGAACCTTCTGCAGAAGCTGTTGGTTGGTGACACCAGATGTGGTACCAGGGAAGAACTTCTCAATCTCAACGCGTATGTCTTCAAATCCGTGTCGCAATTCAGCCAAGATGTCGCTTGAGGAGGCACCGGCCTCGACGAACCTCAAGTTCTGCAGCTCAATCGTGATCAAGCGCAATGCACCCTGAGACTCGCCCAAAGCTTTGCTGAGCTGTTGCAGCTCCCGTTCGTAGCGCTCAATGGCTTCATCTTCGATCTTGTCCATCATGACTTCCTCGCCTTCGGTCAAGCTGTCGCGGTGGAGCTGCGAAAGGGCCGGCAGAGACTCGAGAGTCATCTGGCTGGAGATTTCGAGGGCACGAGAGGCGTATTTGCCAGTGGGGATAGGCTCCATGTCGAGGTCTTGCGACATGTGAAGGTCTTCGGGGTCAACCATGACGAGAGCTTCTTCATCATCGGAAAGATTGACAGGCTCCTCATTGTCATCACCGTTGTACAATGAGGATGCTCGAAGCTCATCGATTTGTTGGCGAGCCTCATCCAGCTGCACTTGCAGCTCGTCGGCATGTGCATCGGTAATATCAATCTCGCCGAGGCGGCGGGCTTCGAGCTGATACTCAAGATCCTTGATTTTTTCATCTTGTTCGCGCAGCTGGCGGCGGAGCTCGAGGAAGAGCTTTTTGTCTTTCCTCTGGTGGTCCTCGAAGCTGTTGACCTCTTGACTCAAATGGCTGCGGCGAAGCCGGCGCCTAGCACGGCTGTCGAGTACTTGTGTGAGGGGCGCAAATTGGACGCGGTTGGAGTTGTTTTCGTCGACCTCATCGACACGCTCAATGTGCAACTGGGCAGGCATGGACATGCGGGAACGGCGGATGTTGACAAAGCGCTTACGGGCAGCGCCAACACGATCCAGGTGGGGGGTCAGGCCTGGAAGTGGTTGCATGGAAGCTTGCGGGGCCACGAGCTCGTCCTCGTCGTCACCATGGTCGTCGTCGACGGCGACGGGAGGCTCAGAGTGTCGTCGTGCGTGGCGGCGGGTGGTGTGGCTGCTCTGCGTCTCGGCGTTGATATTGTCTCCCTGTTGCGACCGTGAAAAGGATTGCTGGATTTCGTGGGCAATCTGGTCCTCGTCATCTTCAACCGCAATTCGCTTTGTGCGTTTCGTCTGCGAGAGCTCAGCAGAGGGCGAAGCAGTCCGCTTGCCATTGGAGCTCATGTCTTCTGAGGGCGTCTGAAACTTGGTGGATGGGCGGCCGCGCTTTCGTCGTGGAGCATCGCCCGGGCCCTCGTGGTGGTGCTCAGATGGCAGACCGCTAAGACGCGCCATGGGGTTACGTCTAGGAGCCAATTGCTATATTCTGCAGCTGCTGTTAGCGCCTACTGTGCCAGGAGAGTCAACCACGCGTGATTCTGCGCGTGCTGGATCTCCGTACCTACCTATCTACCAAGAAAGAAAGCGAAAAAAAGGCCAGCCAGAAAGACAAGACCCAGCGGGTGAGCGGGTGCAAGGCCAAGAAAGGTGTGGATTGAATGAAAAATGGGGTGCCCAGGCGGAGGGAGTGCGGTGGAATGGACAGCAGCGGGGCACCAAAAGGGCACCAAAAGGGCAGGGTAGGGCAGGGCAGGGCAGGACCAGCTTTGATCTAGTGTGAGTAAGGGGAGGTTGAACGGGCGCCTGGAATTGTGCGACTGTGCGTGAAATAGGGTGGTTGGGCAAGTGGAGGCAGGCTTTTTGCTACGTCAATGCGACGCTAGCCCTTCGCGGGTGACGTCGACGCGACGGCCTCTTGAGCGCGTCTTCACTTACACACATGCCTACCCACTCACTGCCTTGGGCCCTCTAGTGCCACTTGGAACTTGTGACCCGCTCCCATACAGGTTTTTGGCGAGTGAACGGCTGGCGCTTGCAGTCCACCCCCGCCTCACTCGACATCACCACGTCAACGGCTTACCACAGGGCGCCCGCACAATCATCAGCGGCTGATGTTCTCACGGCCTGGGATTCAAGGGTTCAATCCAACCAGCCCTGTCAGGGGGGTTTCATTGCGAGATGCATGACGACGCCGGATCCCCTCCATCCTCACCTCGCGCACGTGGCCTGCCATGTATCCGTTCCAAGATTCCATACACTACATGCTGATAGCTATATACGCACATACACATGTGCTCCTTCTTACTTTTTCAGCAAAAAATCGCTTTTGAAAAACAACCCCTTTATCGCGCTGGCAACTCCGTACAGTCCCCCCATCGGCCACGTGCTCCAGAATTGCCAGTATGCCCATTCGCTCCATGACTGTCTCTTGCGCGTACTCTGGTCTCCAGCAACGCCTTGCAGATCGACACGCACCTTCTCGTACACGCTCGGCAGACTCTCGGCGTGGTACTTCCTGCGCAACTCCATGTACCTCTTCTCGTCGTAAATCTCCCAAAACTCTTGCTCGGTATAGTATGCATGCGCGTACAGACACTTCATGCCCCTAAGCGCCGTCACCTTGGCTTCAAAATCGCGGTTCAGTTTGATGAAGGCCTGGGCGTCATTCGGCCCCATGTCCCAGATGCCCACGTCCAGCAGAATGTCATCCTTGATGTTGTTGCCCTGCGAGAAGCTACGTTCGCCCAGCGGTGCCGACTTGACAGGACACAGCCAAAGGGGCCAGATGCCAGTCTTCTCATCAATCCATCGGATGAACTCATCTGCCGTATCATACGGCACCCCGTAGTCTTGGATAATTGTCCGGGATGCGAGACCTGACCGGTGCAGTGCATGTACCATTGTTCGTGAGTACATGAAAGGATCCAACAGGTAGCGAGTGACGCGATTGAACGGTGTGACAAAGTACCTGAATGCCCGTAGTCCAGACCAGAAGACGCCCCGGTCATATCTAAACAGGTACGACTGTGTAGGTATGAGCTCCCGGTACGTCGTCTTATCTCCCCGGGTCCGCTTTACAATGTCTTCGGCGTGCATGTAGAGCCAAGGGTCTGCCGGTTGGTCGAAGCCCTGGATCTTCCTATCCATTGGCGCATCCGTCAAGCGCCCAATCATGATCACTCCGCTCTTCAAAGAGTACATGATGCCATCCATGTAATCGACGGTATAATCATCCTGGTGAAGTCGAAGTTGCTTCACTGCTTCTTCTGTGCTGCCGACTGGTATGTACTCCAGCTCTACGTAGTTGCTGGCCTGGATGAGCTCCATTTTGAGTAGCGTGATGACGCCTAGGCTTCCACAGCTCCCGGCGGCTGTGAAGAATAGATCCCGATGGTCCTCCGCAGATGCCCACACAACCTCACCGTTCCCGAGGATAATCTCTATTCCCGAAATGGTGCGGTCAAAGAGCCCATGTTTGTAGGAACTGCTTTCCCCACTGGTGCCAGCAAACCTAGTCACGTCCATCAGTCTTCATGGCTCCAAGGTATATCATGCTGCATATAAGAAGGGTGTCATGGGCACGGATCTCGAGCCGCAATAGACGCTCCACTTACCCACCACCAACGGTAATGTTTGGCAGCTCCATGACAACCTTTGGCAGGAATCCCTTTGCCATGGTAGCTTCCACCAGCTTATCCATCGGAACATTTGGCTCTACGAGTACCGTCTTCTCCAGCTCATCGAATTGCAGGACATGGTCGAGCGAGCTGACGTCAATGATTTGATTGCGTGCACGAGACGACGTTCTTGTCGATAGCGTGGAACCATGATATATGCGAAAGGGTGTCTTGGATGCGCTGAACTTGGCAACCTGCGCCGCGAGAGACGCTACTGTCGCATCATGTGTTTCCATAACGAACAAGTAGTGATATGGGAAGGGTGCAAGGCAGTGGTAGAATGAAAAGAAGATGGAAGACGGAGGCGGGATACTTTTGCATATATACGCATAGTCTATGTAAGCTTCGCTGCGCCTTTCTCCACCATCCGTCCGATCCTGCCAAATCCAAGAGTCGACCAATCGCTCCGGACCAAGAGTCGCTTTTGTGCGGGGCAC
The DNA here is from genome assembly GCA_030558545.1 of Bipolaris gigantea. NCBI lineage: Eukaryota > Fungi > Ascomycota > Dothideomycetes > Pleosporales > Pleosporaceae > Bipolaris > Bipolaris gigantea. Next base: position 7,897 of record JALPSE010000553.1, on the reverse strand, counting down.
ACAGAATTGCTTGTTTGATTGCTCCGGAGAGCCCACCTTCAGATTAGGGCATGGTGGCTTGTTTTGTCACAAAAGGATGACACACATGGCATGTGTGCCATGAGAATGCATCTGCCTTGCTTTGGGCTCATGGACGATCGGCATGTAGCTTTCATGTGGTGAGCGGAAGAGCGGAAGAGGCTCCACTCGCTACCAAAGCTGACGTAGGCAAGACGAGCGGGATGCCTTCTCAGCTTTTGCTTGATCTAGGCTCGTGTAACCAGCACAGACACTACTTGGTTAGCCGGCGACGGCGCACTCGCAGATGCAGCCATGGTAGCAAAAGAGCGCAAGGGTGGATGATCTGTAGTCTGATCTACATATCACTAGCATCGCAGTCCACACTCCAGCCAAAGATGGCGGGACCCACTACTTAGCGCCACTTGTTCAGCCTCACCCGACAACCAGCCTACCCGTACCTTTTGTAAGACTACGGGAGACGAGGGGCAAAAACAAATCATACCAAGCGTGCAAGGTTGATTGGGCAGCATAGGGACAGAGTCCTTGACAAACGTGCCCCACAGCATGGGTTTTCCCTCTGTCGTCGGGGAGATGGGACGAGCTTGCAGCATATACTATGCATAGAGCGAAGAGGATAAGATAATGGACATGAATTAGAAATGCTTGTCAAGATCCACTCCAAACTACTTAGTTGGCATTGGATGCTGATACGGAGCTATCACCATAGCCTATTGCTCCATGTCGCCGGCCCAACCCATGACCACGCTGTCACTGAACCCGAGTATGTTCAACATTGACAATGATGCAACTCCGTGCCTCAGGTTCCGATTCTTTGCGATGCCCGGATCAATGTGAGTATTTTCAATCATGTGATGCTGGCACTCATGATATGGCCTGTTCAGCAGCCCCCACTTGTTGCTGCCATTTGAAACGAACCTACCGCTTTTGCCTACGCCCAGGCACACAAGCTCCCCCTCCATATACGTGACTCCTAATCTTCCAATCAGCTCTCTATCAATACACGGCTATGTATGTAAACGAACCTCCCCCAAACCCGTCACAGCCCGTCTCCCTCCATCCCACCGCAGCTCAACCCCACCAACAAAAATCACTCACCCAACAAGCATCCATCTCAGATCCCACAAAGGTACCATAGCCCCAGCGCCCCTCCTTCAAGCACGGCTCTCACTAACGTACCCTGTAACCTAGACACATACCGCCATGGCTGGCAACTACGCCTTCATGGCCTACGATCCCGAGGCAGCTGATGTCATTCTCGACTTGCTCCGCGCCATCAACATCACTATGGCTGGCAATCACGTCGAACTGACCAACATGTTCCGCAGTATGACCTATGAAGATGTTCGACCAACAATAGTCCCAGACCCAGTTCAGATTAGCCCTGAGGAGATTGGTTTTTGGAATTCGGTCAAGCTTACCCTCTTCATCGCGTGGATGACATTCCTCATAGTGTTCATTCTTGCTCTATTCTTGACAAAGTTCATATCGATATTCCGAGAGACGCAGGATGAGTTCGCCCGGGTGCATCGTTTGACGGAGCGTGAGGAGCAGGTTGAGCAGCATGAGGCCGAGATTAAGCAGTCTGATCAGTGCGAGCAATGTGCAGCCAAGAAATTGGCTCGTCAGGAACAGCGAGCCGAAAATGAACGGAAGGTTCTCGAGCATTTGAACGAGCGCTCCAAGCAACTCGTGGCCCTCATCACACAATCCGAGAAGCGCGATGCTGAGCGGGCCAGGAAGCTTAAGGAGGAGGCCAAGGAAGAGATCAAAGGCGAGACCGGAGAGGTGAGGGAAGAGGATGATGATGCTTGAGCTGCAGACGGGCAACACAACGACCAAGATGGGGTTGAGTGAGCAGGTTGCCGTCGCACGTCAGGGTGAGCATGCATACGAGGGCTTCATTCTACCATTCATCGCCTGTCCTGTTTTCTGCTTCTTCAACACGTAGTCATCGCCCTGGACTACTTTATTACATGTATACCAGACATATCAAACAGGAAGGCATTGCTCTTTACAGGCCTCTTCAGAAAACCCCTGATTCCAGTCCCAAAGTCTTCTTCCCTCCCTCAATCCCTGGCCTTGTCCCGTATTGAGGGTAGAGACGTAGCGGTGATGTGTGTGGGTAGTGTAGACGACGTGTTGGACGGGTTCGCTTGATTGGGCGGCGGACGCACAGACAACGTTCGCGAGCTTTCCATTTTGCCTTCCGAATCCCCGCTCCTCTTCGCGCAAACCATTTAACAAGCCGTCGCAGCCCTCGGTCCACACGCCCTCTACTCCTCCCCCTTCATACCCAAAAATGGCATCCACCGAATCATCTGGCCCTGTCAATGGCAACTATGCGCCACAGGGATACGAGAACAGCTACTCCACCGGCGCCTCCAACTTCACACCCTCGCAGCAGCCAACCGCCAGCCAGCCCGCACAACAAGCAACCGCCTCTGAAATCCCAAAGGACGAGGTTGGGTGGTACTTTGTCGAGCAGTACTACACCACCTTGAGCAAGAGCCCCGACCGACTTTACGTACGTCGCACATGCCAATCAACCCCTCATCAAGATGTATCGCTGACCCAAACTCTAGCTTTTCTACAACAAGCGCTCGCAGTACGTTTCGGGCGTTGAGGAAGAGAAGGTCAATGTTTGCTTGGGCCAGAAGGTATGTTAATACTCGTCCCGTATCCAGATCAAACTAACGTGAGCATAGGCGATCAACGAGCGCATCAAGGAGCTAGACTTCAAGGACACAAAGGTCCGCGTTACCAATGTCGATTCGCAGGGCTCCGACGCCAACATTGTGATCCAAGTAATTGGTGAAATCTCCAACCAAGGCCAGCCCCACAAACGCTTCGTCCAGACCTTTGTCCTTGCCGAGCAGACCAATGGCTACTTTGTTCTCAACGACATCTTCCGTTATCTCGCAGAGGACCCGGAAGAGGAGGAAGAGCAACAAGAGCAAGCTGCGCCCGCCAACGGTGTCACTGAACCAACTCCTACCGCTGCCGTCCCCGAGAATGCTGAACTCAAGAGTGACGAGGTTGCAACTAGCGAGGAGGCCTTGAGCAAGGTGGATGACAAACTACATGAGGTTGCAAAGGAGGAGCCTGCTGTGGAGGAAGTTGCGCCCGCAGCTCCAGCCCAACAGGTACCCGAGGAGGCTGAACAACCCGCTGCAGAAGAGGCACCAGCCGCTGTTGAGGAGAAGGCTACCGAGGAACCCCAAGCCCCTGCTGAGGAGACCACTGAGCCCCAGAAGCCTGCCGCACCCGCCCAACCCGCACCGAAGGCCAATGCCGTCGCGATGCCTTCTGGCCCACCAAAGCCTGCTGCTCCCCGCACTTGGGCTAGCCTTGCTGCCTCTGCGCACAAGGTTGCTACTCCTGTTGTGAACACCCCCGCCTCTCAGCAAGCCGCTTCGCAGCCCAAGACGGCTACTGCTGCCACTCCTGCCCCTGCCCAACCTACAGCCGCTACGCCCAGCCAGCCTACCGCACCCGCCCGTGAGCAATCCCCTGCCGCAAGCCAGGGTGAGGCTGCCGGATGGCAAACAGCTACTGGACACAAGAAAGAGCAGTCCCGCGCACAGAACGTCGGTTCCGCTGCTGATGCCGACCAGAAGCGTGCTTACATCAAGAACGTCTACAGTCAAGTCGAGGAGGGTGCTCTGAGGGCCGCTCTCACCAAGTTTGGCGAAATTGAATATCTTGACATCAGCCGTGGCAAGGTGAGTGAAACTGCAGGTGCATATGAAAAAAAGCTACAGAACTAACATGGGTTTAGAACTGCGCCTTTGTTGACTTTAAGACACCCGCCGGATTCCAGGCCGCTGTCGCTGCTAACCCTCACACGGTTAATGGCATCGAGATGAAGGTCGAGGAACGCCGTCAGAATCCCGGGCAATTCAACCGTGGAGGATTTGCTCGTGGTGGTGCTTCTCGTGGCCGTGGCGGTATGGGCGGCCAGGCGCCTCGTGGAAACTTCCAGCCTCGTGGCCGAGGTGGTTCTATGCGCGGCCGCGGTGGTGCGGCTCAGGAGTCTTAAAGGTCGACTTTGGTCGGCTGATTTTCTCTTTTCCTCTATTTCGCTCGGTCTCGCACATTCTTTGTTCGTTCCCTGTTGAGCTCGTTCGACTCGATGGCCTAACGACTGACGGCTTCGGCTATGTACTGTACTCG
>JALPSE010000552.1:0-14793 GCA_030558545.1 Bipolaris gigantea | reverse complement strand
GGGGGGGTGGGGACTAGGTTTTGATTGGGAGACGAGTTTGGTTAGAGTTTGATCGTCGGGGTACGATTCGGCGTTGTGGAGATGAGGGTGTGGTCACGTAAGTGTCATGGGTTTCCCGTGTCATGCGTCGTGTTTGTGCTTGTGGTGGGAAGCCAAAAGGGAAAACGGGTGGTTTGACGCTGAGCTGGTAGTCCGTGGTCTCTGGACAAGAGCCGGGCATTGTCTCGTTTCTTGTGGTCCCGGTTGTGCGTGTTTTCCTTCCGTCTCTTCATCTCCCGCAAATGCGTGATTTGCTTCATTGCCTTGTCTTCTTTTTCGTGTATTGGTTGAGTGTAGCCGCCATGGCCTGTTTTTCTTCTTTTCTCCTCGGCTGCCAGTTATCACCGAGCCTCACGGCTCAGCATGTCCGAACCCGACGAAGACGGGTAAGCGTTGCGCCGGAAGACTCTTGTTGCGTCATCGGGCAAACTGAATCGATTGCGGCTCGCCTGCAGAATTTTGATCCTTGTTCCGCGCCAATGGTTATTCCTGACCGCGGCGCTATTGTGTTTAGGTGTGGTTGGGCACGATAGCGTCAGAACTTTGTTCGGGACGTGGTAACTTTGGAATCCTTGTGCTTGTCCCGCTACACCAACAGGTTCATCTTGCTGTACGATGCACTTTCAATTTATCTTATCTTGGACCGAATGGCACGAGAATGGGTACGAGAGGTTGCTGATGGCTACGCTGGATGAATACATTCATTCGTATCCCGCTCGATTGGCTACCATTGGACGGCGATTATGCCCCACAATCACCCTTCTTACGTCAATCATCCCATCGCAGGCTACTTTCCAAGAAACACACTTGAACCGTCCATACAAAGCAGCATTGGCGCGATTACCCTACTCACACTCGGCGCAAACCATGGCAATGAAGCCTCCATGGCTGTATCCCTGACCGGCGTTTCCCAGCATTCACCCTAAGCTCTTATTTCCCTCTTAGGCCATTTCACAACATTTCTGATGACAATCATGTCAACCTGTCTAAGTCTGTGTGTGTTGGAACTTTGATGCAAGGCACTAAACACCAACTACTCAAACTGTCTTGTCATGCCTCGGCTGGCGCGATCAGAGGTAATATACCTTTGCCTAGTAAACGAGCTAGTGTAGATTTGACTATTGATGGGAAGCGTGTGTATGTGTCAGCTGTAGTCGTGTCTGTGTTTGCTTGCTGGCACTATTATAGAGTCACTCTCTACATGTTTACAGCTTGCCAGAAATATGAGGCGTACCCTTTTCTCACAAAGAGTATAGCGTGCTCTGCCTTGGTCATGCCCTCGTCCAAAAGCACCAATCATTGGCCGCAAGTTGTTGCTGCCCCCACCAGGGCTGTTCAACAGCCTCAACTACATGCCTTGCGAGCTGCCTTCTGCAAAAAAGGACTCCGACAAGAATTCCAGCCGCGTTTGCCCTTGCATACTCGGAATTTGTAAAGGGGTCCTCATGATCATCTTACTATCGCCTTCAGCCGTATCACAGCGAAAATGAGAAGCTCAACCCGCAGAGCAGCGCCATCGTCACAAACCAAGATCAAGTACAAGCAGAAAACTTTGCTGAAGATGGTAACGCTCCTGTCTTGTTGATTGAGGTACGCAGTGACGGTAGTTTACGGAAATTCCAAGTCACAAAAAGTCAGGTTGAGACATACATCCAGAACGATTTTCAAACACAACCAAGCAAGCAGCCTAGTCCTTCGCAGCGACCAGAATAGGAGACAACAAAACTATTGGGTGCAAGCCGAGTCTTGGCCTTGGTGGGAAATCGCTCATGGAATCTCCAGTTGTTCACAGCGGACAGGGCTGTAGGACGGAAGCCTAACGCCAATCTCTGTCTCTACAAATGTACACGTCCACTGCGCCCTTTGCACGCATACCAGACGTCTATCCTAGTACACTAGATCAAAGGGCCTTGGTCAACTCCTTTACACAACCTCAAACTCCCCCACTTATCCGATACACCGCTCCATGATGTTCGGGAAAACTATCTCAGTGAGTGAGTACACGGGCAGGGAGACTCTCTAAATACAGCCCGACAGGTTTCGTCATTCAATCTGTTCCTGGCGCGATGAACTACGTATGCGCTGGTCTTTCGCTTACCTATCGTTTCCCCAGTCGCCCAATGTACATCTTCATGCACGGCTTACCAACGGCCAATTACGACCGCTTCGCTCGCGACGTCGAGGAGGGCGCTGCAAACGAATCTGCCTTTATGATTCCCAGTATGATTATTCAACATAACCTCTCTCAGCTAGGCATAGTCATGACCCGGTGGCATGACCAGATCTACTGGCACGAACGAGCACTAGGCATCCGATTCGATCACCATGATGGCATTGACCTGGCGAGTCTTGACTTCACCGCACCATCGAGGACTCTCAAGGCAGCAAACACTCCGCTTGCCTATATCGCTTGGTCGTGCAAAAGCACTGCGCGTTTGCCTGATTTCCTCGACCAAGTCGCAGATCGATATCGACAACAAGCCATGGCCCACGGGGAGCCAGAAAATGACATGTCGCATACCACAAACTTGCCATCGGAGACGCATGAGCATTTACGTGCTTGGAATGTGGGCCTGCAGAATAGAACTGACCATCTTTCCCAAAGAGGTCAAGCTCTAGTTCAAACGGTAGGTATTGTTGATGGCCGTCATACTGGGAGCTACTCTCATTGCCGCAGATTTACAGTCGCATTGCTCAACGCGATGCAGCGACCAGCCTCAGTCTGGCCAGCGCCAGCACCAGCCTGGCACGCTCTTCGCAACGTGTAGCCATTTCCACATCCCGTGACAGTGCCGTAATGAGGATCATCGCCGCAATGACAATCATCTTTCTGCCCGCCACGTTTACTGCTGTTGGTCATGAATGAGTTGCATTGGGACATTTCCTCTCGAACTGCTCGCGTTCAGACATTCTTCAGCACCACCTTTTTCGATCTCAGCCACCATCTCCATGGGCGCATGTACTCTTCCTGGTTATGGCTATGTTTTCTCGTCTCCTTCATACTCGCATTTCTAATCTTGCTCATCACGTGGTGGTTGTGGAAAAAGAAAGAAAAGGAAGTGATTGCATACCTGGACACTAAACAACGCATGTCTCGCATCAAATTACGCGCGCTATGAACAAATCAAGCTTGGAGCGGGGGGAAACGATATGGACGTGGGTAAACAAAGAGCGAGGGCATGCGTGAATTAAGGGGAAATCTGTTGATGCTGGTCCGGTTCTTTTTTGGGGTTTGCACATGTTGAACGTAATGCCGAAGAAAAGAAAGACTATCGGGAGAGAAGACCATTAGTCATGGATTGGAAAACGGCGGCAGGCATAAGATGAAAAAAAGGAAATCGGTAAACAGGCCAGTGCATGCAGCAGCACTGCAACCATTCGTGTTTTGATAATGAGGCTTGATCTCCACCAGGGTGCCGAGTGATCATAGCGAGCGGGTGCCAGAAGTGAAGGAAAACCACCAAGGATGGGCAGCAGGTGTGTACCGAATGGCTACCAAACATGATATCTTTCGTTGATTCCGGAGCATCGCGTCCAATCTGTCACACAGACAGGAATTCGTGCGGTAACCACGCGTCCCGGCTGCGACGGACACGATATCAACTGGCGAATAGTCAACAGCGCAAATGATCTATTCGCAGTGCTGTGGACGACACTCCCCACATGCACACCTGCGGCTTCGCTCCGTCCCCACCATCGGCCCACATCTCTACCCTTCCATCCAGCGCGGATTCTAGCCAAGCGAGAGCAACCAGGGCAGCGAACACCTGAAAGAACACGGCAATGTGCTCTCTCCCGTACAAGGAGCCCAACAGCCTCACCGAATCACAATGTCGCCTGCTATCCCCCCCCCCGGCCTTGGACCCGTAGCAACAAGCACCACAAGGGCACCGTACTGATTCCACCGCCTCGGCACAAGACGCCAGACTCGCTGCCGTTCCAAACCTGCGAACCGCAGCCGCACCCCTTGCAGCGTGAGTCACCACCCTGTGCGCATCGAGGTTGCACACATGAGCTAAGCACGTCGGCCCCACAGGCCCATCCCCAACCAAGTCTCCTTCACGCACTTGGTGTCTTGCTGCACCGTCCAACAGCACCGCGATCCAACCTGCCTCTGCGACTCTGTGCATGGACGCCGGCCCCGAGTCTAGGCGCAAGGACCCGGCGCTCGTTTCTCTGCGCGGATGCGTGCCCGAGGCGGAGTCTCCGACTCGGCTTTCTATGGCTGATGGGCGCACGGCACTCGAGGCTGGTGTGGGTATTAGGCAGCGTCTTGATCTGCAATCCATGAGAGCGGTGGAAAGCAAGGCTGTGGACATGTAGGATTGCGCGGGGTGGGGAACACGGGAGCGAAGGATAAGGGTATCAATTGGCTGCTTGACGCTGTCTGAGGGGTGGTACATGGCGGATACGCCAACCGTGGCACTGTGTTATCATTCCATTATAGGCCTGTATCAGCAGTTGGACCGTGGCGCTGTAACTAGGGAGACAAGGCGATGAATAGCTATTCTAGACTTTGGAGGCCTTTGTACGCCTCTCCTCATGCCGCTTCTGCCCTTCTTCCTTTAGCTGAGCATCGTCCTTGCGTGCGAGTTCTACCTGAGGCATCAGGAACCAAGCGGCGACAAAGGCGGTGGCGTTGAGAGCCGCGCCCACGATGAAGATGATTCGGAAGCCATCCTTGTATGCCAAGGTGAGCGAGGCGCGAACCTGATCCATACGCTGTGCGCCTACCAACTCGCGAAACAGGTCCGGTGAGTTGAGGAGTAGGTTCATTTCTTTTCGGGAGAGGTCGTATGGTGCTAGTGAATGCCGGACAGCATTGTTGACGATGGTTCCTGCAATGGCCAGTCCTAGAGTGCCGCCGAGGTTGCGGATGAAATTACGCGTTGACTGTATTCGGCGTTAGTGTCCGAGTAACAAGGTCAAAGAGGCATAAGTGTGTGTGTAGATATCTTACTGTTACAACTGCCATGTGCTTGCGTTCGACTCCCGCTTGTACAGCAATCAGGCTTGGCTGCAGTGTGTTTCCAAGTCCAAAGCCAGCAAGAAGAGAATACCCTATCTGCTTCCCAATCGAAGGGCTATCGAGCGTTGACAGCAAGCCCAACGCAATCGCCCATACTGCCCATCCTATGAGAAGACATTCTCGGTAACGTCCAGTCCAATGCACCACGAGACCTGAGAGTGTGCTGAAAAGCGCTATTTACCTGTCAGCGACCGTGTACTCTTCCCTAGATGATTAACAACACCTACTTTGCGTAAGTGTGATGGGCAGCAACAGTGCTCCAGACTTTACAGCTGAGTAGCCATATACCAGTTGGTAGAATGACGGGATGTAGAAGATTTGGACGAGAAAATTCCAACCATTAACAAACATTGTCAACATGGCCCCGTTGACGACCTTGGAGGTAAAGATTTCCACTACATATGATCAGTAAAAGTAATGCATAGCAGTTGGATGATGAACGGTAGGATCTGACTAGCCTGATCCGATGCTGTCACTTACTCGAAACCAACGGCACACTAGTACCTTTCCATTGCCATAAGATGAAACCTGCGGAGACTGCTACTCCAGCCACAAGAGTGGCGATGACGTGAGCAGATTCCCACGGGTGCTCACCACCAGCCCATGTCAACGCCAACTGTTGCTGGTGAGCCTTACCACACTGATTGAGGACGGCAAAATACATACCACGAGTAGTGTGGAGCCGGCCAGGGCTAGGAAAGCCCCAAGAAAGTCGATAGCCAACACTTTCCTTGTTCTCTTAGCATTAAACTCGGAGATGGATCTAATAACTTACTCTTTCCATGCACCGTTAACTTTGCGTAGCGGCATGAAGAAGATGACAGCGCCAGTAGCCAGGAGGCTTGTGAAGAGATTTAGCCTGAAGATCCATCGCCTGTGGCACAATCAGTACATGGTGAATCCCGCCGCCTTGGAAGGTGTTACCAAGAGTCTGGGCTTTGTGAGGCGAGTGCACCTCCAATGATGGGTCCGATTCCATTGGCTAGTGCTACAACCGATCCCTGTGGTACGGTAAGTTACTTTGTTCAAGAGGAATGGCATGTGACATACCAGTATGCCCTGGTACTTGCCTCTTTCGCGAAGCGGCACGATATCAGAAACTATTAGCTGGGCGACTGTCATAAGACCGCCGCCCCCGGCTCCGGTGAAGGCACGGAAGACGATGAGCTGAACGGCTGACTGTGCCAGTGATGCAGCTAATGAACCGAAGAAGAAGATTCCAATGCCAACGACCAAGATGACTTTGCGAGACCATATGTCGGAAAGCCGGCCATAGAGTAGTTGGAATGAGGTCGATGTGAGAAAGTAGGCGCCTGCGATCCATGCGCGCTCACTGTCAGCGTCAAGAGCCCTGCTGACAATGGTTAAACTTGCTCCAAGAGTAGTCTGGTCTAACAGTGCTAGCAAGTCAATACTTGCGCAGGCCAGGAATATCTAGTTTGATGAGCACAGGGAACGACATTGGACGCGAGCACTCTCACAGTAATGATGGTCTTGACCGGCACATAGTTAGTCTGCTCGTTGAACCTCGGCTCAGTTTCCTCGTCTGGTGGGTGTGGTTCAACTTTGGGGGTAGGTTTAGTGTCCATGGTGTACTCAAGGCCGGGTGCGTCAGCCTTGGGCGTTCGATTGAAGAAGAGAGGAGGAGGAGAAGAAGGAAGAGGAGGGGGAAAGGGAGGCCAGCGTCTTCACCGCAATCTCTCCAAGTTTCGTGGGGATGCTGTGTATCACCAGGCCTGCGAGCATGTACATAGACGGCGCGCACTGCAATTGGAACCAAAGGGCTTAAGAGCACCGATTTCTTATAAGGGACTTGCCGGTCTCTGCAGGCCCAGGCCTTTGGAAAACGGTCCATCTTGGTGTATCGCCGACGGTTGCTCGAGGAATCTTCCAGCAGTCTAGAATGGTGCGTCCATAGATGGCAACAAAACGTGCGCAAACTTGCTCCGCTAAGATGCTCATGGAATGCCAAGGCCACTAGTAGCAGTGCACTAGCACACTGGTTCGTCGATCAACATGCCGTACACATGGGTAGCGCTTACCACTGCAGCATGCATGGAATAAGCGTGCTATGTCGACCTGCCGAGTTAGGGCCCACATGTGAAACGGATTGGCTGGAGGCCATAGACGTTGAGGCGAACAGGGAGTACTGCCCTGCCAGCGCTATTCCGTAAACAGAAAAGGCGCCTGTTCACCCCGTGGCTTCGAGTCGACACAATGTGCTCAATATGCCTTGGAAACCACACAGGTATCACCACCGACTATACCGTAATCATGTTACAGTTATATTGCAGCGTTATTTTCTCCTAACTACGATGCGTGCCGTGGCCCTTAGAGCCGCGTCCACGCAGCACAAGATGATTTGCATATTTTTCGCCCGCATTCGTCTGATAGCCCCGGTACATGCACTCGCTTTAAAGAGGAGAGCGTGTCTGCCATACCATCTCTTGTGCCTCGTCCATCATAACTCTATCCAAATACAAAAATGCCCAAACGAAACTATCTAAACGCCTACTCGGGTCCCGATGCAATTCGGAACTATTTTGACCCGGATTGTCAGCCGATGCTTCCACTGGTAGAACTACCACCCAGCCTAAACCCGTTTTACCATGACGGTGTTCGCATACACGCCAAAATGATGTCTATGCATCCTGCAAACAACGTCAAGGTCATGCCGGCTTTGAATATGTTGGAGAAAGGAGTGCAGCCAGAAAAGTCAAAGACTGTCGTTGAGTACTCGAGCGGATCGACCGTCATCTCACTTGCACTACTTTCACGCATCAACCACGGCATTAAAGACACACGCGCTTTCCTGAGCAACAAGACCAGTGCTCCTAAACTGCGCCTCATGCAGTTCTTTGGGCTAGACATGTAAGGATGACACTGCTTCTCCCTGGGATTCCTAGCTGAACTTTGTCAAAGCACACTGTTCGGAGGCCCGTCCCAACCCGATCCTACCGATTGCCGCGGAGGGATACAGCAGGCCAAGAAGATGGCCGAAGAGGACGAGTCAGTCTTGAACTTGAATCAATATGAAAACGATGCAGTAGGTTACGTACGCGATGCAATGCTCTCAGACATGTACTAAATATTGCAGAACTGGCAATCTCACGTCAGATGGACCGGCCCTCAGATCCTCGAGCAGTTGCCCAACATCCGACTGATATGTGCTGGCATGGGTACATCGGGTACCATGACAGGCTTGGGACAATACTTCAAGGCTCAGGATCCATCAGTGTTTCGCCTGGGGTATGTTGATGTGCTTATCATGGCCGCATTAGGAACTGGAACTAACATACTTCTCAGTGTGTGTACAGCCCCTGGCGATCGAGTTCCTGGACCCCGTTCTTTTGCGCTACTGGCTCCCGTCGAATTCCCTTGGCGCGATTCCGTAGATGCTATCGAGGAAGTCGGCTCAAAGGACGCATTCGGCCTTAGCCTGCAGCTTTGCCGTGAAGGCCTTATCTGTGGACCATCGTCCGGCTTCAACCTCAAAGGTGCGTCGATCATCTATTTGCACAGCAACGACTGACAGTAGAAGGACTCTTCAACTATTTGGCCAAGCGAAAAGCAGCCGGTACCCTGAATGAACTTGCCGGCTCCAACGGACTCATCGATTGCGCCTTCATTTGCTGTGATCTCCCTCTCCAGTACGTGGATGAGTATTTCGACAAACTTGGCGCCGAAGCTTTCCCGCCGATTCACAATCAAGTATGGCTGTCTTCGCTCCTTTCGCAGCGTAATTCTGACATGAAAGCAGAACCTCACAGCAGTCGACCTTTACCGTTACGATGATGCTTGGGAACTAGAGCCCACACAGCTACTCTCGCAATTCACCAGCACAGCGCAGGGCGACAACAACGAGACGGTTGTACTTGACCTACGGAAACCAGAAGACTTTGCCAGAACTCATATACCAGGCTCATGCAACCTGCCACTGCAGAGCTGCAATGCCTCCATGCCCAGTCCATTTCTCGATGCCGCAATACTTGAGACGCAGTGGAAAGAGCTAGAGGCTACCTTCACCCCCGACCGTATCAGTGCTTACGATCTTGCTGGAAAGCAGGTATATGTGCTGTGCTATGATGGAGACACGTCACGAGTGGCTACAAGTATACTTCGGGCAAGAGGAATCACTGCGAACAGCGTGAAAGGCGGAATCGCTGCAGTGCGAAAAGACATGCCAGAACTACAAATGACTGAGCGTGGTAGAGAGCTAAAGCAGCAGAACCGATCAAATCTGTCCAAAGCTGTTACGAAGGGGATGAGGACAGACTCACTATCGCCCCAGGCGCGGGGGCAGACGGGCATCGTGCTGTGAAGTTTTAGCATACTTGTTGGTTATTAGCGTTGCGATTTCAAAAGACCCTGATCGAGTTTGCGATCATGGGTCAAATCAAGGAACATTAGATCATGAGAACTCCGTTCTCGCTCATACATCATGTGCAATCTGATATGTCTTGAAAAGTGCAAACCTTCTACTCTTGATCTCGTTAGCTCGCATCCAATTGCAAAGAACGCGCGGCGGCCTTTGTAGTCTAGGCCCGACGGTTGTGTTACACAGTGGCTAAATCCTGCATGGTACTAGCCAGATCGTGCATAGAGAGTGCAGATCTGCGATCTAAAGCCTAAAGCCCGCGAATAGGCCAGGTTACGTGAACCGGACTTAAAATGTACGTCTCCGCGAAGGATGCAGGTCAACTACAGCACAACAAGCACATAAAGCTACGTTGACAGGGCATCTTCGGAAAGAGTCTGGATACACCGTTTCTCCACTCTAGAACTAGACATAATATTCGCTTTGAAGATAAGAGCAGTCACCGTTGAAGCCAACACCATGTCATCCGTCGTTGCCAAAGAAATCGCCCTAGTCACTGGCGCAAATTCCGGGATTGGATTCGAGATAGCACATCAACTTCTCCAAAAAGGCACCTATCACGTCCTTGTGGGCTCTCGAAACACTAGCAAAGGTTCTACAGCCCTGCGGGACCTGCAAGCACGCAACCTCCCCGGCAGCGCCGAGCTGATGCACCTTGACGTGCAGAGCGACGATCATATCAACCAAGCCGCTGCCCATGTTCGAGAAAAGCATGGCAAGCTCGACATTCTCTTCAACAACGCTGCCGTCGCGCTCCCCGAAGGCGCAACGGAGCGCCAAAGGATGGCTGCAGCCTTCGACATCAATGCCACTGGGCCATGGCTTCTCACAAAAGCGCTCATACCCCTTCTCAAGAACAGCGAGAACCCCCGGATCATCAACATATCCTCTGGTGCTGGAAGTATCGGTCGGCGACTCTTGCCAGAAAGCCCAATGTACAAGATTCAAAGCATTCCGTATCGTGCAAGTAAGGTGGCTTTCAACATGCTAACCGCATGCCTGTACGTTGAGTTTGGGCTCGGCGTGAAGCAAACCGATGCGACAGAATCGGAGCCACGCCAAGACGACGCCACGACTGCAGGCGGGACAGATGCGAAGATCAAGGTCTTTTGCTATGACCCTGGGTTCACAGTATCTAACCTCGGGCCGTACAACAAGCAAGAGTTTGGTGCGCGAAGTGCTGAGAAGACGGTCGACAGTGTCATGGAGCTTGTGGAGGGAAAGAGGGACGAAGAGGTGGGCAAGTTTATACATAATTCTGGCGGCTATCCGTGGTAGCTTAGAGTGTACTCTAGACAGAGAAGATTGGTGCTGGTAAATGGTATGAAGTTGGAGTTTGCACGTTGAAAATGCTGGGAATGGCTGGCGGGGCAAAGGAACGGGGCCCCCACTTTTAGGCACCCAACACCTGTACAGCCTTGCATTGCGTATTTGTCTACAACACAGTATAACAGGTTCATGCACAAAAGCGTATCATGTTTTCATCTACCTCCATGTTCGCCATACCGGAAACACATTTGGTTTTCCTGTTTCCAGGAAACATTGCCTCTAATCGACCATGACAGTCGCGTTTCGCCACGAGCAGCTGGACCGGTCAAGACGCGAGATAAGACTTCTAGAGCTACTCCCGAAATCTCAATGGCCAAACGATTCCCAGCCCGCATGTCGACTATTCCATGCTAGCCTTGATCAGCATCCGCCATACCAGGCTTTATCATATGTCTGGGGAGATGAGTGCGATCCTAGGCACATACTAGTAAACGGACGTACTTTCCAAGTGACAAGAAACCTGTTCGAAGCACTGAACAGTATAGTCGAATCAGGAAGTTTTATTACCTGGATCGATGCGATATGCATCAACCAGGCGGATGATGAAGAGAAGGGATGGCAAGTCGCCTTGATGGGTGACATCTATCGACAGACATCTGAAGTAGTAGCGTGGCTTGGACCCTCAGCGCATAACGGTGATGCTGTTCTGGAGCATCTCGATATACTAGGCTCGATTTCGGAATCACTCGGCCTTCCCACAGACACTTCGATCTGCCTAGCCGCATGGAGAGTAATGCTGGGGATCATACCACTTGAGGGTCCTCTTACTGAGTCTACTTCCAATCTCGCCGGGCTCTCGATATCCCTAACTGCATTCAAAACTCTCTTGTTCATTATGGGTGGCTTGGAGTCCCATCGTTTTTTGCTTCCATTAGCTGACTTGGACCGTCTCTTCCAACGACGGTGGTGGAGCCGAATCTGGGTGTTGCAGGAAATCACTTTGCCGGAGCAAGCTCGAATGGTGTGTGGAAGGAAGCGGATATCCCGCCAACGATTTCATGCTGCTCTAAAAGCGTTTTATGCCTTTGCAGACATCATTTCAAAGTTGGGAATGCAAAAACGGCCAATCTCGAATTATCAACAAGAACTGCTTACGACCATGTCCCCAAAGGTCTACCTGATGTTATCAATGTCCAAAATATATCAGCAGCAAGAGTATTCGTTACTATCGATGCTTCGAACGAGCAGCTTTAACAGCTTTGCATTCATGGGAAACGGCGGCCGACAACCTCTTGAAGCAACTGATGCACGAGATAAAGTATTTGCTCTCCTGGGTCTTGTAAACGACAAGGGTAGTTTAGGGGCCTTGGGCGTCTTCCCAGACTACACTAAATCCAAAGAGGAGGTATACACAACTACGATGACTGCTATGCTACGCAAAGGCCATGTCTCACTTCTCTCCATCTGTTGTGGTATCGAGAGGCCGAATGGTCTACCTTCCTGGGTACCGGATTGGTCCAAAGCAGACCCGCCAATGCTGCAAGTAGTCGGTGATGATGATCACAGCTTCTACCCTACCTTTAACGCCTGTGGCTCGAAGAACAAACACCATTTCGCCTTGCTAAGCAAAGACCCCAAGCCTGAGAGATTGCTGGTATACGTCAAACAAGTCGACGAGGTCTTTCAACTCGGTCACGTCAGCAGGTTGCCTTCCATGCCCAGAGCCGTATCCCCAGTCGAGTGGCTTGATGCCATGTTGCAACTCACGTACCGTGTCGACAAATCATACTTGGACGTCAAGGAGCGCATGCAAACCGCAGCCAGAGCCTCGCATGCCGGTATGGCAATTGGAGAAAACAACATGCTACAAAGAGCAAGCGAATTTCCCGAAGCTCTATTCATACTGGAAGAAGCGTGTCGAATCCGCGCACAAGACGAAGGCTCTCCCGAACCCCAAAGTGGTCTGAGAAGGGCCCCTTTGAATTATAGGATGATGGAGTTTCCTTCGCACATGCACCAGGCGCTGGGTGAGATTCTGAGAATAAATGACTGCAAGGCGCCTCTGATCACCAAAAAGGGTCGTTTGGGAATCAGCTCCATGACTGTAGAGGTGGGTGATGTTGTAGTGTTGGTCAGTGGAGCGCAGGTCCCCTTCATTCTTAGGCGTACAGGCACACGATACATGGTCGTCGGCGAGGCATACATTGACGGAATTATGAACGGAGAGGCAGCAGACGGCGATTGGGCTTACATTGAACTTGAATAGCGCTCGTACAGCTCAAAGAATATGGGTTGAATACCTGTTTTCCACTAGTGTGGTATGCTGGGCCTGATTGGTAACGGCTGTTTTCCTCACTCTGTTTGTGTGTATCTGTCTTTTCAAACATGGTGTGCTCTGTAGGGACATGATTGGTGACAGCAGTTTCGAACCGAACCACTGTGATCAGGGTCTATCCCCGTCTCTGCTACGTTGCCACTGCGCTGTCTAGAAGTTGTAAAATTGACAGAGACCAACAGAGACGGTAGGGCTAGGACAAAGTGTGTTTGACATGGCAGGTGCACTTCTACGACACGTATTTGCCAGCATGTCAGGCTTGCGAGATATAGGTACAGCATGCGGACCCGATGAATATCTACTCGCTGAGTCACCAACAGCGATGCACGTCTGACCGGCCTTTCAAACAGCCCTTATACTTCCACCACGGCGACACGGCAAGTAACGCCTTTTGCCTTTGTATAAAATGCGCGCTTCGGCTCCGACGTTTCCCCAAACACCCAGAAACACATCTTCTTCGAGTAACCGGGTACCAAAACACACAGCAACACCACGACGCCCGATTTCCCAGAGCAACCGCTCAAAACGTGCACACCATCATTCCGCTACTACCAAAAAATGTCCATGTCTCGCCACAACCATCCCATCTACCGCCACAGCCACCACGTCTGTCGCCACAGCCACCGCATGTGCCGCAGCATCCCCTTCGGCCCCATGCGCCGCGCCCCTGTCCCCGCCCCCGCCCCCGCCCCCGCAGCCACAGAATGGGACTACAGCGCCCAAGACTTTGACGACCTCACCATCCAATGGGGCCCCTACACCACCCCGGACCTCGTCAAGGCCGCACCCCACTACACGCAAACCACCGTCGACGTCGACCCCTACGCCAAACTGCAGTTTCCCGAGAGGTGGGAGAGCACGGAGCGGGCGATCCATGCCGTGCACCCGATTCCCAGGCGGGCGCTCGAGAGGCTGGGCCCGAACTGTGTGAGGCAGCTTGGGGAGCGGCTGCGAGGCGGAGGCGGGGCCAGGGACGCCGAGTTTGAGGCTGCGGTCAGGAGGACGCTCGAGAGGATTGACGATTGTCTCGAATTTTACTTTTGCGTCGAGAGGCCGGGGGCGAGGGTGGTGAGTGGTCAGTAGGGGCTGTTGGAAGCGATGGGGTGGGGCTGGCGGCTTGAGGCATGGGGGAAGGGGGAAGTAGGCGATAGTAGGCTTTTGTTGGAATCAAAAATTCATCCTCCTGCATCCGTGCTCTGGCATTCGTTTGCTGGCTGGAAGGAGCTGAAATGCTGGACGGCAGTACTGAGTTGTTGTCGGCCATGCTTGATCTTGGTACATGCATGCACGATGGGAGAAGAACAGAATGTCGTTGCAGCTCTTAGATAAGCACTTGAACGGTGGCTGAAGATCCATCAGTACATGACAGGTTGGTATGTCGAGTATTTGATGTAATCCGGGCACGTTGCCGGTGAGATGGAAAAATAATCATAAATCCAGCCTTACTGCTGTTGCCAATGTCCGACTTTCTCAGATTTTCTCTCTTCAATCATGCACTCGACAGTGTACACGTCGAAGCCACGTACGTTGCTGATATTGAATATACTATCCAAGCGAGTCTTCCGTCTATTCAATCACGTCCTGGTTGCGTGTCTCTTATGACTCAATCGCCATGTCCATTCAATTCCACAATACCAAACCACCAGCAGTCGACCTGGGGCCCTGGGTCTTCTCCCTATTGAAGAAATCGGACAACCCAACATGACTCCCAACTCCGCCACAAGTACATAAAACCCTCCCCCC
>JALPSE010000550.1:0-11027 GCA_030558545.1 Bipolaris gigantea | reverse complement strand
CCCCCCCCCCCCCCCCCCCCCCCCCCCCCCGCGGCACGATTGCAGGGCCAGACGGCTCGGTGTACTTTGCTCGAGGAGCGATTGTCCTGCTGAATAGGGAGATGCAGGGGAAGCCTTCAGGATGGGGTTCAAAGGAGGACTTGGACAAAGGTAGGCTGACGGGCGCACAGAATCCGCCGCGTAAAATGCGACGAAGAAAAACCTCGCTGCACCCGCTGCACCTCCACCGGCCGCACCTGCGACGGCTACGACGCAAGCTTCCGATCCCCCAAGCCCATCACCTCCTCATTCCCAAAAGCCCAAGGCCTACAATCATCATTCTGCTCAGGATCCAGCCGCCACCGCGCCCTCCGCAGCCACTCCCCACTGCCACTCGCCCTCGCCCCCGCCCTCCGCTTCTCCACCACGGAAGAAGAATCCAGCTTCTCCTTCTTCACATCCCACGCGGTCCCCAAGCTCCGCGGTTTCCTCGACTCCCCCTTCTGGCAACGCGAAGTCCTGCAAGCCGCGCACCGCGAACCCGCAATCCAGCACTGCGTCATGGCCCTGGGCGCCGTGTACCGGCGCTTCCACCAAGGCTCGCACTCGCACATTCGCGAGAGCGCAATGGCGCACCAGCACCTGCAGTTCGCCTTCCTCCAGTCCAACCGGGCCATCAAAGTGCTCCTAGACAAGGGCGAAGCGAGTGGGGCCAAAGCCTCGGGGAACGACAAGATGACGCTAATGACGTGTGCGATTCTCTTCAGCAGCATGTGCTGCCTTCAAGGCTACCAGAAACACGCCGTGGAGCACTTGCGAAGTGGGATCCGCATGCTCAACGAGATGGACGATGCGGGGGGCACAGTCGTGCCGGAGCACGCTGTGGAGCTGGAATCGCTGCGCACCATCTTCGTGGCGCTGGATGCGCAGATGCGGGCGATTATGCCGTCTGTGCAATCGAGAAGCTGGGTCAGGAAACCAAAAGTAAAGTCGGGGGGACAGGCGTTGGAGGCGTGCAAGAAGCTGAGCATGGCGAGCTTGCAGGGGGTGCTGAGGCATATGGAGTGTCTACTTGGCCACATCCATGCCTTCAATCAAAAGACCTTTTTGAGGGGGGCGGGGGAAGAGGAGCAGATTGGGGTGGAGTTGGGGGAGCTCGTGGAGAGGTTTCATGCTGGGGCGAGGGCGATGGAGAAGTTGTGGGGGCAGGCGGAGAGAGGGAGTCGACGTGACGAGTTTGCGCAGCCGCTTACTGCGCTCGAGCTGATGCAGTGTCAGATGGAGTATTTGCTGAGGTTGCCGCGGGCGGATATCGTGGCGAGGTTTCCCTGCTTGGCTGCGTTCCAGCATGCCAAAGCGCCGTTCGAGACGCCGTTGGACGAGGCGGCGCTGTTTGCCAACATCTTCCATCTTTGTGACCAGCTGTTGTTTGTGCCGGGGAACAAGTCGACACCCGTTTTTATGACCTCAATGGGGCCAACGGCGGCACTGTGGTTCATAGCGATTCGGGCGCCTGCCTCCTGTCAGGCATTGCGGCGGCGTGCCGTCGGGTTGATGCTGAGTCATCCTCGAAGAGAAGGCTTCTGGGATGGCATGGTAGCTGGCTGGATAGCGGACGAGGCGTTATCGCTCGAGCAGGAACGTACGAGAGCGGAGCTGAGCATTTCCAGCGACGACACAGTGGACGATGTGGAGGTGCCGGAGCATCTGCGCATCATTTCTTTTTGGCTGACGTATCCTGACGACGAGGATCGCAGAGTACGAGTTGGCTTCTCGGATGCCGGAGATTTGGCTGTGGGGGTGCCAGGTGCTGTCAAGTGGTTTACCTGGTGATTACGTCCCGCGATTGGAAATGTTCTGTGCATCTGCACGCTATACTATCAGCAAGAAAGTCAACAGTTACAACACACAATGGAATGCACAGTTTTATCCCATGCCAAAGGAAACGCCGCTTGCAGATTGCTTGGTCGATCACTAGCTTCCGGGTTAAGCGCATCCATAGGCATACGTTACAATGTACAGTACAAGCCATAAAGATGACGAATTGATAGATTCGCTCAAGGGCGAGCCTATGCCGTAGAATCCTCATCAAGCACCATAGGGAGCGCCCGTCAAAAAATCGTCCAAATCAAGCACATTCAACGACCCGCTTGCCCTTCTTGCAGTGTTGAGGCTGCCCTCTGCTAGAACATCTCCCTTCTTCCAATTGACCCAGCTCGTACTCACGATGCGACTGCATAGTTTTGGCCTTGCCGTCAACTTGATCCCCGTGCCTAAGTTACACCTCAGCACTTTCATGTCAATCTTGCCGCCGCAGATGCTGCGCAGGACGTGCGTGACGGGGCTGTTGTCGTCACCCCAGACGCAGCTATACGTATTCTCCCCCGGAAAGAGGATACGCGCCGTGAATTTGGTAAGAGAGCCGAGAGTCTTAGGCATTATGGTAGATACAAGGTGTACGAGGGCAGCTGGAGCGTGTGTTGCGGTAGATTTGGAAAACACAGGGAAGGCTGTAGTGATGTGTGAGTTGTGGCGTGATTGGCGTGGGAGTGGCGCGCCCATGCGGAGGCGTGGGCGGGAGGGGCTTCTATTTGCGCCGTGGCGGGGAGGCCGTCTTGCGGAATTGCTGGCTGTAGCTGTAAAGCTCGTCGTAGGACCCGATACTGGAGTGTTGAAAGAAGGTACTGCAAGGCTACTTGATGGTGTCAAATGCTCGCTGTCGCTAGGATCTGGGACAGTTGGCTCCTCTTCGAGAAGAGGCGTGTAATAGCCAGAAACGTAGACTCTCCGCGCTTGCTTTAGCAAGTAAGGATACTGGCTCTTCAAGACCAGAACTCCGTATGGGTAGGACACATGGAGTGACATGCCTTCGACGTTCTCTTCGTCGTCTTGAAGAACACCGTCGTCATCGTACACAGCTCGCGCATCCAACATATGCCTTCGCCTCCGCATGCAATCACTCAACTCGTCCCTGACCAGATGAGAAGTCAATGACAGTGCCAATGGTGCGGAGAGCCCCAGATTCTCGTCTGCAATATTGGCGATTTGTCCATATTCAAGCTCGATCCTTGGAGGCATCGCGGCGGAGAGGAGGGATGCGACATGGCCGCGTCGTGCTATCGGCGCGAGATGAAGTGGCAAACCCGGGATCTCGGTCTTGCGAGCGTGATCTTGTATCCGGCTACCATGGGAAGTCGTATATGCGGCGCTGATGGTGATGGCGTATGGTTCAGCAAGCAAGTAATCGTAGATCTGACACCGTATCTCGGTGGGCAAGGACAAGAAGCCACTGTAAGTACTGTCCAGCGTGTCCATGGCGTGTGGACAGAGAGGCTCAATGTAGCTGCGTGATTCGTAAATGGTGTATTGTATTGTTGAGATGTTTGGAGCGCAGGAAAGCAGGAGTGGTGGTGTAGACGATGTCAAGGTTCAAGTGGAATATGGTAGCGATGGGGTGGGTGCAAGTATGTAGGCGTAGCTAGCTATGCAATGCTAGACGTAGTGTACCGTGGGAACAGCGTGTCAAATCTATAGGAGCAAAGGACCATTCATCTTGAAGCACGTGCGATGAAAAGCGTACCCAAAGATCGGCATCGAAGTCGACGTTGTCCTGGGCAATGCGGCTTGTGGAGAGACGATCGACTCTTGTCGAATGGGACGTGTGGGGATGCCGGCGGTGAGACAAGCAGGTGGCCTGCGCGGGCGAGTCACGGCGGCGGGCCGGCAACCTCACGCGACGAGGCGGGTCACCCTCCCAGACACATGTTTAAAATGTCCAATCATACATTACCAGCTGGTGTTTACAGACGCCAAGCTGTCAGAGGAGATGACTCTTTGTTAGACAAAAGCAAAAGTCATCTGTTGGCTCATGTGTTGTTCTGCTCGAGTGATGTTTACCTGTGGGCCGTGTCCATAGCTGCAACACGACCCACCACACACACAAATCTAATCGTCTTCGCTATCTTCTGCCTTTTGTTGCTCAGCCAACTTCTGAGCCTGCTCCCACTGCATGGCAAACTCCCTTAATTGGCCTTCGCCTCCCTTGCTCGCGTCCACTACATCTTTTGGCAACTTGTGAGCGCTATACTGCGGAGTCGTGAAACCATAGGCCTCTGGATCGTCTCTCCGTACCAGTCGGAACTCTGGCTGCCATACTTCCTCAATGTCCTCGTCGTCTGAGACGTCCTCCTCCTCCAGTGTATCATTGGCCGCTGGGACCGATTCGCTCTTGGCTTCTGGCTGAGCTATATTCAGACGCACAGTCGTCTCCTCGGCTGGTGCTGCCTCTGGCACGTCCATGGTGAGCAATTCCATCCACGAGAAGACCAACGGATCTGTCCGTATAGCCCAGGGGTTGAAGTCGACGATCCAAACTTTGTCGTGGGGCGGCGGCACGTATACATCAAAAGTGAAGTTTGGATCTGGGAACGTGTCGCGCAGTTTGGCGTCGAAAAAGTCCTGGATCAGGTCTCGTAGCTTATCCTGCATATTGAACAGAAAGTCAAAGTGGTTCAAGTCACGCTGGCATAGGGCAATCAGCCGTCTGTTGCGCACAAAGCATCGGAACTCGACGCTGGGGTTGAGCGTGATCCACTTTCGCAGCACGAGATGGTATGGGATTGCCGGGTCTGGCGTTGTGGACTGATCGGCTGTGTCGTCAAAGGCATGTGCAAGATCGTGGGTGACAAAGTCGCTACTTTTGAGGAGTAGGTAGATGTCGTTTGGCGTCCGGCACTCCATGCTGTTGGTTGCTGCTATCCACGTTGCATCCTTTGGCGCACTCCAGTTGAGCTTGGGAGCGACTTTGCCACCCAGCTCCTCGATGGTGCGCTCGATTGCCTCGTGGGTATCGCGCCACTCTGCGCTAGGGTCTATACTCTCCTCAGCATCATCGTCATCGTTGTTGTCAGCGCCTGAGAAGATGCCACTGTCGTTGTCGGACCACGAGGGGTCGTCGCTCTCTTCGGGAGGCAGGACAATGCCGTCTGAGCGGAGGTATTCGAGAAAGGCAGATGGAAGGGGAATGAGGCGCGCTTTGGGCGTTACGGCACGATATCTAATGGAATTAGAACGAGGAACGCGCTGAATCGCGGGATGTGACTAACTTTGGGTGCCAGACATGGTACGAGCAGTTCAAGATGTGCTGTTTGGTGACTGGGGGGAAAGGTAACTCGGTATATCCCATTTCCACGGGTCCAGCGGAGACATTTTCACTCGTAGAATCTTGTGCGCTCATATTGAAGCAAGTGCAGGGGCGAGGTATCGTCTGAGAGGATGGCAAACAGGTGCCAGACAGAGTAGTAACTCCATTGCTGGGTGAGTCTTCATAGTCAAGGGAAAGTTTTGGTGGGGCAACTGCCATTCCGTCACTAGGCAAGCTCGGGCCTTTCCTCACCTCCGAGCTCGCCGCAAACCAGCGGATGTTCTTGGCCATCCTTCTGACCGACACAATACCTTCACCTTGCACGTCATCAAATTTCAGACCATGGCCGATAATGTAGGCCTCACCACCCCAAGAGGTAGCGGTACCTCGGGTTACGTGCAGAAGAACCGGTCGCTCCTCCGACCACGCGACAAGATCCAGCCCTATCCAAAAGACTGGGACCAGGCCAAACACCGCCCAAGACAGCCGGACGCCGAGATCCTCGAGCACGAAGCAAAACGCGAAATCGAGGTCAAGGTTCTCGAGCTGCGAGACAAGCTCGAAGACGAGGGTGTTGACGAAGACGAAATCGACGACCAGTGCGAAGCGTTGCGTCGCAAACTAGACCAGGAGCGCAAGGACGGCAGAGACTTGGGGCCGAATGCAAAGCGACTCAAATCGCATCAGGTCCACGATCTTGCCAAGGCGAAGATGGAAGAGAGCGAGAGGCTGCGCAAGGCGCTGGGCATCAGCGAAGATTACGAGGAGGGCAGTCACTGGAGGAAGCAGGAGGAAAGAATGCGCGAGAGCCTTGCCAAGAGAGAAGCCGAAGACGAGGAGAAACTTGAAAAGGCCAAGGAGGCCAGGCGATACAAGGAAGACAATTCGGAATAATTGTTTACTTTGCACTCACTTTGCGCTCAAGAGCATGCCGATATCCTGCGATAGCCACGGCGCGCTGCCTATCCGCATCCATATACTACTCTACATACTTTTATACTAAGCCCAGCCGGATCCTCAAGGATGCAGTCTTCCATATTCATGTAAAGGCTCTCGGCACTAGCAGACCAGCCTATCAACTAGTTCACATTGTGGTCATTCGGCTGGCTGAAGATAGGAGGCTGCCAGGAGGATCACAGCATCTCTACTTTGTTCGCTTACCATCTGCCCAGTCTGAATGTTGAGCATTTCTGTAGCTCCATCTGCTACATGCGGTGTCTCATCCGTCACAATCTGAATCAGGAAAAGCATGTCCTCTTACAACCCACTTGACTGTCAAGGGTCAAGGGGATCCACAGGCCTAATGCAGGAACATTCGAGACCACGCCAATTCACCCAGGCTGTTGCAAACCTGTCTGACACTGCCACAATGTCGCACAAAGCCCAAGGATTAATCGAAAGGGCTGACTTGGCGGGTCCCAAGGTCTGGTCCAAGTTACTAGTTGTTAGTATTGCACTCTCTTGTTAGAAAAGGGCAGAAAGTATGTCAACCTTGGACTCGGCACCGGACGCCTCAATTCACAAACACTTTCTACCATGTGCAGTTTTTCTTGTTAACGAGGCGTTGGCAATGCAGCCCAGATTATTGTATCCAGCGCCTTGGGATGATAGGACATTGTGAAGGAGTTTTTGCTAGCGTGCATTACGAGTGTTGCGACCATTCTTACAGAGTACGGCTGAGGCGAATGCCCTGGTCTGCCCAGACATGGCATGTCAGCCACGTGGGGGGTCTGACTGGTCAGAATCCAACGAGAATGCCGAGCTTCATTAGGATTAGGGCGCTGCCATGGTACCACTTGGCCTTGAAGAGCAGCGCTCCGCCGTCTCCCAAGAGCGTGAATTCACGGGTTCTTGAGATGCCTTTTCGTCACAGATTCGGCTATAGCGAACCGGTAACCCCACATGCAGGCCTCTCTTAATTTCATTGGCTGTTTCTGTCAACACCAGCGTCCCGGCATCCTGGACGTATAAACAAGGTCTCTCCGCATTTGCGGATTCGGTCTTGCGCTCTGTAGCACTGCTGCCGCACGCTTGTGTGCTTTGATTGTCGATATGCTCCGACCCATTGCTGTCGTCCGAGAAACATGGAACATTTACACGCCTCTAGAGCGGCGCAACATTGCCATTTACATTGCCGGCATTATGATGTACAAGTTTGGGCTCGAGGCGTTCAACGGATCAGTCATCGCACTCGCCACGAATCGATACGACGAACTGGAGAAGACGACGCACGTTTCCATCACATTTCAGCGCGTGGGCGTTTTGACAGGGCTGAACCAGGCATTTCAGTGCATAGGGTCCATCCTGATTGCACCTCTGATCAAGCGGTATCCGACCAAGAATGTGCTAGCTTGCGCAGTGCTCGTGTTTGGGTTCATGAGTAGTCTCCTGCTGATACTCGATGCCGCAACTGGCGGTAGATTTATGCCGCGCGGATGGCCCAAGGATGACTTCAGCTACTACGGCGACTACGACACGGACGCGATGGTACCCATCTGTAAGACTGGCCCCAGCCGAAGTACTGCGAAACATGTGCTGATGAGTGTTAGATTGCGTTTGTGGCATAGTCTACGGCATGGTTGAACTGATCCGACGCGTCATACCCCGAGATCTCGTGGGTGGCAACATTCAGAAGCTCCGCCGGATGGACTCGTTGGTGCACATCTTCTACGAGACGAGTGGGACAGCAGGTGCTTTTTGCACGGCCCTGGCCCTCATTCCACGCCTCGGCAATAACTTCAGCTTCGTCATCACACCCATCTTCTTCGCTGTTGCATCGATTCTCTGGTACTTTATCCATGAGCAGAGCATACCAAGGGAAATCCGAGCGTCGGTGACCGGGGGCGAGCCCAACTATGTCAAGGCCGTCATCAATGGCTTCTGCCTCTTCTTCGAGTCTGTTGGAACGGGTGCCAAACTGATCTTCACACACCGCAAGTTCATCTGGCTGCTGCCTGGATATGCCATTGCACTTTACGCCCACCGATACCTGGAGAATGCCATTGCGCCTGCAATCGCTCAGCGGTACTTTGGAAACTCGGCCTGGTCACAAATCATGGTGGGAGGGTCAAACTTTGGTGAACTACTGGGGGCGCTGTTTGTCTTCATGTTCACAAACTTGGTGCAGACGCCGATACCATGGTTGCGGCTAGACGCGCTTGGCCTGCTGATTGTGTGGTATCTGCCCTACTGGCGTCCTCGGCGCAATGACGTAGCACAAGCGTGGATTGTGGCAGCGACTTTTCTGCCCATCAGCTTCGGATGGGCGGCAGGCGATGTGTCTCTGGCGGCATATATCCAAGCGTCGCTTGCTCGAATCGAGTCCAAGTCGCAGAACGTGTCGGCACTGGGGGCGGTCATGGCATTTCTCTACAGCACGTACATTGCCGTGTACGCCATTGCATCTGCGTGCCTGGGAACATACATCGACCGCATCTCGGACCGGGATAACGACGAGATTCACGGGGCCATCTTGAACGTGGCGGGCGTGCAGTTCACCATTATATCGGCGTTGGTTATTGTGAGCACCTTTGTGCCCAAGGGAACGTTCTCTCTGAATCCCAAGATGCTCAGCGAGGAGGCACTGGACATGGATATCGAGGACGAGGACGACGAGGACGATGGCGAGGAGGATCTGGAGTATATCCCTGGAGCTCGGGCTAACAGGAAGGAGAGGCACGATAGCCACGAATTGGTGAGTAGGATGAACAGCTCGACCTAGATGTGGGATGGCATCATTTGGCGTATTTTGCAGCGAATCTTGATACAGATTTATTTTGTGGCGACTTGGGCGATGGTAGGATGTGAAAAGCAGTAGCCTGGCTTGATTGAAAAGACGGTAGACGGGCGTCTCCACCGGCAGGTCAGTATTGGGAGGGGGGGCACACGTGCGATGGTGCTGAGCGCCGATTGATGGCTTGGGGTGGAGCCAGAGGGTAGCCCCGAGTGAAGCAGGTAACCCCGCAAAGCCGCAGCACGGAAGCATGCGGCTAGCTCGATGGCGGCGGAGGGTGAATTGGGAGGGCAAATGCCACTCGTGGCAGCTAAGCACTCGGCGCGCTGGGCTTGCAGCAGGGGCCTCTCCGCCATGTGTCGTCGGCTTGGCGGCCATGTGCCCTCGCGGCGGCGTGTGGTTGGCTGGCCCGCATGTGCCTCTCTGCTAATCCGCCAAGCACAAGCCAGACCTTCACTCGCTGCCATGCTCACTGCATACGCCCGCTGCTTCTTAACAGAGGGCACGCGCAGGTGCAAGCATGGGTGCGGGCCTCGTTCCAGATCCCGCATTCAACTACGCCTCCTCGCCCCATGGATAAGGCCAAAGCCGGTCCGCCTCGCACGCATAATCTCACTCTGGCCCACTCAACCGCTGCCATACACGCCCATCTCCAACTAATCGCCCTCTCTCCCCAGTCCCGTGGCCTCTCCCCGTGTTTTCTGTCCTGCCCTTGACACTGCTCTCGTTCCTAACGACACGCCTTCTCCATCGCATACACCACACTTCCCCTTAGTGACATCCTGCTAGCACCAGCACCAGCCCAAGTCTGACACATCGGGCCCGTGTGCGTGACCGGACCCCATACGGCCAAACTTGACATCATATCAACTTTATTGCCAGCAAAGAATATCTGTAACAAATCCACCGAACCCCGCCAAGTCTCTACTCCCCATTCCTGCTTCTTTCCTCCCCCAGGCTCGGAATTCCAATCATGCAGCCCTATCCACACCCAAACGGCCCGCTGGTCGTCGATCGGAACGAGAGCAGTCATCATCGCGGTCCACTGAGCAGGACGTGGCCGCAGATTTTCAAAAAGAGGAGGAGATACAGTCCAGTTCGAGAGAGCGCTCAGCAACAACAACAACAGCAGCAGCAGCAACAGCAGCAACAACAACAACATGTTCAGCCAAATAATATCCAACCACAGGCGCAACCACTGCCAACCCAACAGCCACTCCAACCAGTTGAGATACCCATACACCCCGTACGACCCACCAAACCCCCCTCAATAGCCTCTCAATCCGTCACCTCCCCCACCGTCTCCTCAATGCGCTCCCCCTCGATAGCAGCAGACACCGCAAGTACCATATCCTCAATATCCCACGCCTCCTCCATCCCACCCCCCAACAAAGTCCCCATAGCTCGGCGAGGCAGCAGTATATCTTCTGCCGATCGAAATGGTGCGTTGCCCCGAAAATCCTAGCTGCCTCAACCCCCACTACTGTCACTAAACGCTCACGTCGTTCCAGGCGCCGGTGGGGTAATGACCCCCCAAGCCGACCTCCTTGCCTCAAAATCAAACTACGAACTCATCTCCTCGGGCCAGCACCTCGAAATGGGCCTCCACTTTAGCACCGCCATGGCCTCGGGCGTCATGATGAAGCGCGCCACGCACCGCGCCGCCGAGCAAGCCCGGCGCGACCGCATGAAGAACGCCATGGTTGATCTCGCCGAGTTCTTGCTGGACGGCGAGGTCACGTTTGGGAGTGGGACGACGTGTTTTGTTGTGATGAGGGGGAGGGAGGAGGATTCGAATGGTAACGGGCTTGGTGGGGGTGGGGGAAGCAGCATTGCGGAAGATAGGGACGAGGGGGATGATAAGAGTAGGCGGTCGAGTGTGACAGCGGGCGAGAAGAAGACGGTGAACAAAGCACGGCTGATTGAGATGGCGCTGGAGAAGATGAGGGCGCAGGAGAGAGAGATTGACATGTTGAGGGCCGAGGTGGAGAGGCTGAAGGCGGAGCAGCGGCAGCAGCTGGAAGAGGATGGCGTGCAGAGTATGGACACTTCGTAGCGCTGCCACCCATACACACACACACACACCTCATTTACCCTATTGTGTATTATTACCAAAACACACATCCATGCACATATATACCCAACGGACACGACTCTTATCCTTCTCCCCGC
>JALPSE010000548.1:0-10348 GCA_030558545.1 Bipolaris gigantea | reverse complement strand
CCCCCCCCCCCCCCCCCCCCCCCCCCCCCCCCCCCCCCCCCCCCCCCCCCCCCCCCCCCCCCCCCCCCCCCCCCCCCCCCCCCCCCCCCCGGTAAACAACACGACTCACCCTAGCAGGTCCTTGACATTTTTCATCTCGTAATGCTTTTTGCGCAGCTCCTCGAACTTGCGGTGCTTCTCCTTCTCCTCCTGCGTCGCATTGGGGAGTAGTTCGCCGTGGTAGCCCTCGTCCGTGTCCATGCCCTCGCCAACAATGACTCGCTTCTCGCTATCGGGCGTGTGTGAGTGGCGGGCCTGTAGCTCGGGCTGGCCTAGGTCAAACTCGGGGATGTCGTCAATCTTTGGCTTGCGCTTCGCCTTGTCGAGCTCGTCGACGTTGAGCTCTTGGGCGTTGAGCATCTCAACCTCCTCTTCGTCCTCGATGGGGTCGTATTGCTTGGCGTAGGGCGTCTTTGGCTCGTCAATCTTCATGGTGCTGTCACGGTTCTGCTCGTTGAGGTAGAGGTTGGCCTCGTCCCACTTGAGCTGGGGGCTGGCGTCGCCCGTGGGGTCTGCACCCGATTGGCGGCGCGATGCCAGGCCACGAGGGTTTGAAGACGAGCGACGGTGGGCGCCAGCATTGCGTAGCGTGTTCTCAAGCACGATTTCCTTCTCCGACAGCTCACGACCAAGCTGCGGGCGCTCCGAGGAAACCGGACTCGTGGCAGGCGGCAAGTCGCGGGTAGGCGATGTTTGTGAATTTGAGCGGTAAGAAGTCGAGTTCTTGAGGATGCCTGGGCCTGTTAATCAAGGGTGCGGGCGAAGCGGGGTAGTTTCACGGGCGCACCCTTTGGCCGCTCAGGATGCGAGGTGGGCGAGTGCAGCCGAGGCGAGTGTGCCGTCATTGCGTTGGCGATGGAGGGCAGAGTACTTGCTTCTTTTCAAGAGCAGAAGAGCACGGCTGGCACGTGCAAGAGAGCAGTAGTGCGGGGAGCGAAGTCGGGCGGCTGCAGTTGCAGTGGCAGTTGCAGTTGTGGTTGCGAGGGCGCGGGAAGGGAGCGGGAGACTGGTGTGGAAAAGCAAAACTGGCGGGGGCCGGGGGGGCTTTGTACGCAGGCGAGGCAGACGGAGAATGGGGAGAGGGCAGGAAGCGATAGGGTCGGGTTAGTGAGGCCGCCGAGGAAAGCGCAGTGGGCGTGGTGGGGGTGCCTTGTCCCGGTGCTGGTGAAGACACAGAGGGCAGGACGATGACGTCGGCGGGACCTTTGCTTTGCGCCCCCGCCCGCCGTTTGCTCTGCCTGCAAGGCCGGCAGGGCTGGAAAAGACAGGGCAAAGGCAAGGCAAAGGCAAGGCAAAGGCAAGGCAGAGCCAAGGCAAAGCCGCACATGCACACGACCATCCCGGCCACCTACATACGCCTCCAGGCTTAACGCGGCTGTCCTCGTCTGACACATGTACTGCTCCACCCATTGGGCAGCACGCGGCAGCGCCTGAGAGACTCGCCCTCGCACACTCTGCCAAGCGCGCATCACGACAATCACATGCAAACCGGAGGGGCGCACCTGAGGAGCTATGCAGGTGCAGTCCTGTGCCGAATGTCGTCTGTTGTTGTCTACACATACGCAATCCATCTACAAACTCTCCTGCCATCTTCCCTCCGCCCTGCATCGACAGGGAAGCCATGGCTACAGCGGCACATAGCGCCAGGCTACTGTCACTTACCACCGGCCCTCACCACCTGCATTGCCAAAGCGTACAAGCTTTGGCTTGCCTGCCCACCCTCCGCTCGCCTCTCGTCAGACGGCAGTCATGCTGCTTGGGTTGCAATGCTGCACACGGGCAGCACCTATCGCCGATACGCTTCGTGTGAGCGCTATTGCGCCTTCGTCCATTGGGCACTACAGGACAATCACCGATTAGCACTCCTTGTTCTCAAAGCAACCCCAGCCACACACACCCTCGTCACAGAGCCAACCGCTTCAGACTTTGCCTTTGAGCTTCATACTCAACCAAGAAATCGCTTGCGCGATAGTGTACATCTGGCTGAGACTCAGACTACCAGAAGTGGTCCACAAGGACCCTCATCCCCAGCCATGGCGTGACATAATTAGCGATGCACACATACAAACATCAACCAGACACGGCCGCAAACAGCTGCCGTCTCAACGCGTCAAGCGCGTGATACCAAATGTCCCTGCTTTCAGGTCATCACCGCATCATGGAAGCCGCCAAAAGCCGCCCTCGTGATGATGGTTTTAGAAGAGGATGGCTTGTTCTGGGCCAGTTATCCGAGTTGCCAGCTGAGTAGAGAGTGTCGAGCTGCCAGTTGTTACGAGTCAAAGGCCGGTGTTGAAGAAGAAGAAGAAGAAGAAGAGACGAGGGCCGGGTCGCGGGCGAGCAAAGAAAACATTGTTCGCCTTGGCGCATGACTAAGCCAGCATCCCTGCCGCCCAAGGCGCGCGCAAGTGTGCCAACCTCTCAAACGTTTTCTCAGTACGCTCCACTATTCGGCATTGCATACCACACATCTCACCACGCCCAGCGACCCGACGCACTCCCTCTTCTCCGCATTCTTCTGTACCATCACATCATCCACACCCCCGCACAGCCTTCGCCTGCACCACAACCAAAACGATCGCAAACCACGCCCCGCCCGCTTCAGACGCACATTGGCCCTCGGCCCTCTAGCTCGCATACCTACAACTTGCTTTCACACGACCACGCCCAAGCCGCTTTTGGATAGCCCGCCGTTCTCCTTCCTCTTCTTCCTCTTCTTCTCTTGTATTATTTACCCACTTACCACTGCTGCCAATGGACAACAGGGAGAACCTCTGGACCCGGCGCTCCAAGTATGCTCGCATGCACCCCCGCACCTTCGCTTTCACACGTACTGACCCACGTCCAACAGCACCAGCAAGCTCTCCCTCTCCATGTCGCATTCCGAAAATAACGATAAATCCGAACCACACCAGCGCACCGTTTCCACAACCAAACGCTTCGGGGGCGACTCGTCCCACGGCGGCCGAAATCCTTTCAACGCCATCCCCCCATTGACACCCGGTGGGCTTGCGTCGCCCACCACTGGAGGCTCGTCTGCCTTTGGCCTCGGCTCAGGTGCATTCGCCTCCTTTGGCTCCGCGGCCAAGACCCCCAAGACACCAGGAACAGCCTTTGACTTCAAAGCCGCAGCCATGTCGTCCACAGCGCCCACAACCCCTTCTGAAAAGAAAGACAAACTCGTGAGCAAGGTGGTCAACAGCATGCGAAAAGAGCCTGTAGCCACGGCGCCAGTACAAGAAAACACTGCGGGCCTGTCCGCACCGCCAGACTTCAACGCGCCATGGCCGCTCAAGTACACCTGGGCGGTATGGTACCGTCCACCCACGGCCAAGAGTGTCGACTATGAAAAGTCGATTGTACCGCTCTGCAGATTCAGTACGGCTCAAGAGTTTTGGAGAGTCTTCTCACACCTCAAACGGCCTTCGAGTCTGCCCTCCGTGTCCGACTATCACGTTTTCAAGCAAGGCATACGACCGGTATGGGAGGATGATGAGAACAAACGAGGCGGCAAATGGATCATGCGCCTGAAAAAAGGCGTCGCGGACCGTTACTGGGAAGATCTTTTGCTTGCGCTCGTTGGGGATCAGTTCCTGGAGGCTGGCGATGAATTCTGCGGCTTTGTTCTGAGTGTGCGAAGCGGCGAGGATGTCTTCAGCATCTGGACAAAGAGTGACGGAGTAAAGAACGTCAAGATTCGGGATACGATCAGGCGGGTCCTCAAGCTACCAGAGGGCACCAATATTGTTTGGCGAAGTCACGATGACAGCATTGCCCAGCGCTCAGCCATTGACCAGGCCCGCCATGAAAAGAATCTCATGGAGAAGCGGAGGGTGACATCTACCGAAGAGAAGCCAGTGGCCGGCTCTTAGATTGTTTTTGCGCCACCGAGCCATTGACTTGTTCTGACGCTCGGCATCAGGGTCGCACGCTCGTTGCGTCGTTTCTGTAAGCGCAGGCACAAGCGCAGGCGCACCTGCGTTATCAGACCCATGAAGGATTCTATGTACCACTAGCGGGGGCCACTAACAGAAATGCCGTGCCCTAGTCGAGCGCGTGGAATTTACCGCGCGCTCTACTTGCATGTAAGGCATATGAACCGTTGGATCAGCCCTTTTTCTGGTCCGGTCATTGCAGACCATGCCCACCACTATACAAAGCGTTGCATCACAGCCGGTGTTGTGCGATAATGGTCAGCTTCCTCTGAAGCTAGCATCCACACAGATGCATGTCACATAGACCTGTGACCATGAATGATAATACTGTGTACACCTATGCGCACATGACTGGTGCGCTTCGTTGCATCCATTCATTCCTATGCTATACGTGATGCTCTAACACAGTGTATGTGAATTCCCATGAGCGCGAGGCAGAGATAGTAGCACAAGGATCTTGCTGAATTGCAGAAGCCACCCGTCTTTGTAGTCCAAGCAGGTTTGTCCAGACGAGGCGCACGGACGTTATCGCGAACTCACCTGCTGCTGCAACTTCACCTACACGTGCCCTACAGCGCGCGTTTGCGCTTTGTGCCCTTTCTTCGCGCATCTTGAGAATTAGCGTCCGCATCCAAGAATGTCACCTCTAGTCGCTTTGCCACCGCAATGCTACACTAATGTTGTCTAACCTCATCAACGGCATAATAGCTGTTGCCGGAGGCCACCCAACCACAGACGTACGCGGACTTTTCTTTGATCGCCTTCCGAATGCCTTGACTTGGGCCCTGCCACTTCACTTTGCACATGTGACGAAACACTGCCGCTTTTCCTAGCTAACACCATGCTGCTACAGGCGAACGATGCCCCCGCCCACTCGCCGACTCGCGACCTGCCTCCACTTCCCTTGTCTAGGGACTCACCACCCGCCTCAAGATCCACCCCCACTGTCATAGACCTCTCTTCGCCCACGAAGCTCCCAAGAAAATCTCAGCGCGACGAGCAACGGCCTGGGCAATCTCTCCCACGGCCATCAAAACGTGCTATAAGCGAGGGCGAGAGGCGCCTGGTTGGTGATTACGAGTAAATTACCCCGATGACGGCGAATAGTAGGGGCGAGAATGCTAATAGTCGACCAGAATTCCAGCAGATGCGGTTTCTATACCCAGCCCATCGTCCTGGATGCCGGATCCGCGAGCCATGCACAACAAGGTATGTCGGTAAGCATCTATGATTATGAACCTTCACACTGACATGTCGAAGCCGGGCGCGAACAAGGGATACAGGCCAGTCGACACACTTGACGGCGTAGCTCGCGCAGTAATTCGGAAGCCCACAACGTACGGGAAACATGCCCGTCCCCGCTCCGGGTTAATAGGCCAGTCGCCAGGTCCGGGCCAGATAGCCTACTCCCAGTTCCAACGAAGCAAAACACCTACTACACCAAGTCGACATGGATTGCCACGAGGCAAAGAGGATCAACCGTCTGGTGGACCTGCTTCCGCAAAGCGCAGGAAGATTGAGCACATCATAAGCTTGGACGATGACGAAGACGATGAAGCCATTGTGGTAACACGACCTGAAACCTCTACCCGTCGCAGACCATCTGATGAAAGACCAATCTCGGCCATGCTATCGCAATCACGTCTCGGTACCGGGAGTGCGAGTACCGGAGCTGAATTCAAGATACATCAAGCCACAAATGAGTTCCGAGAAGTCGACAGTCTCATGAATCCTGGAAAAAAGCCCAGACAAGCAAGTTGTAACAAGGGCCAAGCTCGCCGGAATAACTCCCCTGTCTGCCGTCGCACCCTGTCTGCGGAAGCCCAACAGTGCATTATACGGAGTTTGAAGCAAGGCGAGCCTCCCCATGAATCCGTAGAGCGACCAGTCATATCTAAACATTTCCCTGAAGCTCGAATCAACGAGTCGACCACAGAGCAGCCAAGTACCAGGCACTCCTTCACTGGCAACAGCGCCAATCTCCATACTCAACATCGACCAGTGCCTAAGCAATTGGACCAAATGGAAGAAAGCGACAGCGTCGATGAGCTTGCCATTTCACCCGTGGCTACCAAGAAGCACATACTATCGCCATCAAAAGCGAAGAAGGCTGTCCAGAGTGGTGCCAAACAAAATGGACACAGTGGAGCCAGGAGCGATTCTTGGCCGTTGTCCTTCGCAAGATCATATGGCTTCGAGGAGGTCGGCTCCAAAATGGATGATGGGCATGATACTCTGGTTCTGCGAAGCGATCCGAAAGGCTTGCGCGTTCAAAAGTACAGCACAGAGGGCTATGAAACAGTAATCTTAATCCATTCTCAAGAAGTCAATAAGGTCCATGCAGACGAGACAAGCCGTATTCGTCTCGAGGGACCCAGGAATGCAAATGGCAATATTCCCATATTTGATCTTGAGTTTCTCAACTCAAATGACTTTATGGCATTCTGCAATTCATGTGCAGCGTCCCTAACCACGAGTGGCAAGATTCTTTCGAAAGAATAGTAAGAGCAAACACAGAGCCACCACCAGCCACCTACTGATGTTGTTGCAGTGAACACATGCGCCGACTGTTTGCCACACCTCTACGAGCAAGGAACGATAAAGTAGCGATGCCTGGAGTCTCGGATTACGCTGTAAAAGACTCCAAGAGCCATGATATGCATTCCGAGCAGGCGGAAAAGTCATTTGGGGTTCGAGAGCGGCGCCACGAAAGGGGTTTCGAGGACAGATCCACCGTTGATACTACGAAAACAGCCACAGCATTGACTCGTTCATCACGCTCACGACCATCAGTGTCCAAACGCCTTTCATGGGATAGTTCTGATATCGTTGATGTGCCAAAATACTCCATCGACAAAGGATTAGGGCGACCCTGGACTAAGTAAGTGCCGAAACTCCGTGGTACGATTGCGCTAATCACACAAAGGTCCCTTGAGTATGGGGAAGGTCGTCAACGTGCTATAGTGCACTTTGATGACTTGACTCGCCTGGACGAAGAGGAGTACTTGAATGACAGTCTGATAAACTTCTACATGATGTACGTGGATTGAAGTCTCAGCTCATGCGACTGCTAACAACAAGAAGCTATCTTTTCAAGAAGCTCAACGTTTCTGCTGACAAGGTCTATTTCTTCAACACCTACTTCTTCACCAAACTCACAGAGAATGCTGGCCGCAAATCGATGAACTACAAAGCTGTTGAACGCTGGACGTCTAAGATTGACATCTTCACCTACGACTACATTGTTGTGCCCATCAATGAATCACAGTATGTCAAACTCGTCTACTTTGTAGAATGTACTAACCTCGTATAGGTCTCATTGGTACTTGGCAATCATTTGCAATGTCTCGAGTATCCAGCGCAAACCTGTGCTCGAAGATTTCGATGACCCACATCTTCACACACAAGAAACGCCAGAACTATCTGCTATAGCAGCTACAGCAAGCGACGAAGAAGAGCGCAAGAAGTTGCAACCGGCATCAAATCCAAACTCACCTACGAAGGTCGAAGAAGTGCACAGCCAACAAGATGAGGATCCCAACCTCTTCGATGAGGCGACAATATCCCTGGTTGACTGTGATGACTCTGGGTCAGGATTTCGACTCCGGGCTGGTGGTGACGAATCCAATGCAGTAAATCTGGAATCGGAAACTGAACATGTGGAAACGCCACAGACCACTAGTGACCTAGAAGTCCCATCCCGAGGGAAGCTGGTGCAATCAAGTTTAACATTCGCCAAGAATAAGAACAAACGCAAGCTTGTCCCTAGGAGAGATCCTACACAACCCGTAGTTGTTGTTCTCGACTCTCTCGGGGGGATTGCCCGTAGTGAGGCAGTTCGCACCCTCAAAGACTGGATAGCAGCAGAAGGCAAAAGCAAGCGGGGCATGGAGGTAGCCATCAAGGAGAAGGGCTACTATCCAAAAGGCTCCCAGATTCCGATGCAGAACAACTGGACCGATTGTGGTGTTTATCTACTCGGTTACATTGAGAAGTTTTTTCAGAATCCGGACGAGTTCATGCACAAGCTATTGACGGGATCCATGTCGGCTGAAGAAGACTGGCCAGAGCTCAACCCTTCAGTTATGAGGCATAAAATGCGAGATATCATCTTCGAATGCCACAAGCAACAAGAGGAGGCAAGGGCTGCACAGAAAAAGGCAAAGAAGGAGTCGGTGCAGTCGAAAGTTTCGCCTGATCCGACAGTGAAGCAGACGACTCAGGAAACCTCTTGTGAGAAGTCTCCGGGCCCAAGGATGGAGGAGAAACATGAAAAGTATGCTGCTGGTGGAGATGACCTTACGCGGGCTGAACCGTCTGTCGCTTTACCTCCTGCAAGACTCGGTTCGCCCTTTGAACTTAACAAGGACAGCTCAGCCTCAGTTGAGCACTCATCACAGGGGGGTGCGGCTAACGATCCAGACTCATCCCCACTAACCAAGTCTCCTGTCAAACTAGAGTTTGCTAACCATTCTAAAATGGTACCGAGAAGACATAGTCCGGAGGTCCGCCTAACCAGCAAGACTGTTCAGTCACACAAGCCAGCCGACGACGCGCATAGCAGTGCCGACAGACTTACGGGCCAGACTGGACATGTCGGTCAAAAGGACACAGAATCTCGAACGTTCAGCCTTAGCAAGCGTCAAAGACAGGACAACTACGATCATCCAATAGGCTCACCAAATGCCAAAAGACCACAGATGGATCCATCGTCGAGAAGAAAGAGGGGTGGGAATTCCGGAACCAAGGTCCAGTCCCCACGTAGCCGTGAGGGTAGCGCGCGAGGCGTTCCCATTGAAATCAAGGATGCACAAGAGATGGAAGTTGCGGGCCCCGGTCTGCGTCCTCCTTTACAGCCTCGTACCAGCGCACATCACATGCCATCATTGAGACCATCGAGACCGATACAGATGCTTCAACTCTCACCTTCCTTGGAGGAAATTCCTAGGCTACCACCGCGCAGCAAGGTTATCGAGCCCAGGAAAAAGGGCACATCAACTGGTGGCCGGGTTGACAACGACGACTACGAGAGAGATCATGCTCGTCGATCCAGAGCACCAGACCCGAGTCAGTCCAGCCAGAACTTGCAGCGCAGCGAAGAGGGGGCCGGGGACCCCGTAGAAGCGACCTCACAATCCAAGAACCAGATGCAGCCTGATGGGACTCAAGATAGTCTCATTGTGCGAGAAACACCCGAGCCAGCAAAGAGTCCCACCACCACACTAGAGAAGATGATCTAGGCCGTTTGGCCGATTATTTAACGCAATGATACCAGTACGGCTTCCCGGCACCTCTGTAGCATATTTCCCATCCAGCTTTGTGTTTGTTTCTTTTTAGCATTGTTCTCTTTTCTATTTCCTAGCATGGCGATGGCGTTGCTTGCTACAGATACCAAAACCGGTGAGAGAATCGTATATTCTGCACCTTTCTTTTCCCGTTCTACTACACGTTTGCCAGCTTGACCGACTGATGGCGCCACGAGGGAAGGACGGCCTACTCTGGCAAAATAATGCAATGCAAAAAGAAAAACCAGTTCGGTCTACGGATGAGGAAACGGCAAGGGGGAGGGGGGGTGTGCTAAGATATACTGATAACAGATTTTGTTCTTCATTCATACAGCACTCTCTAGTATTTCCCTGGTTGCCCTACTTTCTCGATTCAACTGCCGTGTTATATCGCCGTTTGCGCCGCGGCCACCGGTTGGATCACCTTGTGCTGCTGCCACTGCATTGTCGACATCTGCGTATTCGTTAGCATACATCATGTCCTCTTCCCTTCCCCTCCCCCATGACCTCTTTCCCGACGAAGATGATATGAAAAAAAAGACTTGCCTTCAAGCTCCACGCCGCCAACCCACCTCCCCATCTTCTCTCCCACAAACTCCTTAAAATCCCACTCCTCACCTTGCAATCTGTGTTCCCCTGCAACCCAAATATACGTTTCTGCCTCTACCTGCTCACCCTCGACGTTATCTTCCTCCTCCTGTGCTAAATCGCCCATTCCCCCTTGTCCTCCACCGACCTGTGCGTCTTGATGATTCGGGAGCAGGACGCGCACCCGGACTTTCCGACGAACGTATTCGGAGCCTTCGAATACGTCTAGGCGCCACATGTCCCCGTCTGTGAGGCCTTGGACCAGCGTTCCTCTCACGCTTGCCTCGCTCTCGTCTTGCCTCTCCGAAGAGGGAGAGACGGGTACAAGGCCGGGATAATCCGCACCCCGTACCTTTCGGCGCTGGTGCGCGTGCAACATGGCGGGT
The DNA here is from genome assembly GCA_030558545.1 of Bipolaris gigantea. Classification (NCBI taxonomy): domain Eukaryota; kingdom Fungi; phylum Ascomycota; class Dothideomycetes; order Pleosporales; family Pleosporaceae; genus Bipolaris; species Bipolaris gigantea. Next base: position 118 of record JALPSE010000548.1, on the reverse strand, counting down.
CGGATGCGTAGCAACGAGGCGTGGGCGGGGGTGGGGGGACGGGGGGAGCCCCAGATTACGCGGTGCAGGACCGGGGGGGCCATTAGGGTGCCGTAGAAGAATGCTGTGTGGGACATTG
>JALPSE010000546.1:4849-15076 GCA_030558545.1 Bipolaris gigantea | reverse complement strand
GGGTAAGGTCTTGGGTTGCGGTTAGGGTGATTGTTGAGGCTATTGGCAGGCAGGGCGGGGAGGAGAGGGGATTTCCATGTTGGGGCGGGTGAGATTGCTTGGATGAATCTGGGTGGGAGGCTTCAGAAGGGAACAGGAAGAGTTTAGTCTTTTTCTTCCTCTCTAGGATCAATGCTTCAAATGATCATAGTCACCCTGGTAATACCTGTAAACGAGGTCTGCACCTCGTGGGCATTTGGGTCTTGGGCGGAATTAGGTGCACAATGATCAATCCGGGGAAGTGGCATTTGCTGGCATCTGCGTGGGGGTGCGAGGAACGCTGTATTAAAATTGAGTAGTACATACGTGGGCACCTGCTATGCACACGCCTGCTATGCGAGTCTAAATCAAGAGTATAGGTCGCCGTCTTCAGTGGAGTCTCCGAAGCCACCTTCAGCAATGTCCTCGCTGTTTTTGCCTCCCTGGCTTGAAGCTGATGCTTTTTCTTTGCCTTTGCTGCTGCTGCTGCCGCCACTGGCAGCTTCGCCGTCGCCATTGAGCTCGATGTGTTCGGTCCTGATAACCATGCTCTCGGCATCATCAACTGCAACTGCCTTTCCCTTTCCTTTCCCGCTTGATGGTTGCTGGGATGCTGAGCCGTTTGCTTTCTGGTCTTCTTCCTTCTTGCCCGCACCCTCAAATTGCCTCCTCACCCGATCGTAGTGACGGAGTTCGTCAGCACTAACACTAGGCACGAGCTCCTTGTGAGCCTCCATAAAGTCCTCCTCTGTGACCATAACTGCCGTATCTTCCTCGGTAGCAATGTGATCGAAAAAGTAAGCAATAGTAACGTTGGACGAGTGTGTGCTATTGTACGCTTTGACCTTGTCGTCGACCATCCGGGCACTGCGAGTAATGGCCTTGAGCATGGCGTCCGAGCATAAAGCATACATGTCAGCACCTGTGTAGGTAAAGGGAAGACCTTCAGATACTCGCTGTAGAGAGAGTGAGGGATGTAGCGTGAACCTGGAGTATACGTTAGCATAAGCAAGACTGAGAGAAGGCTCTGGTCACGTACTTTCTTGTCAGGGCCTCTAAGATGGTCTGCTGCTTCTCGTGCGTGTCTGAAACACCTAGGTACAGCATCTTATCGAAGCGACCGGGACGCAGCAACGCTTGGTCAAGCAGATCCGGCCGGTTGGTTGCACCAATAACGAAGACGCCTTCGCCTCCATCACTCATGCCGTCTAGTTCAGCCAAGAGCTGACTGACTATGCGGTCCATGACACCTCCACTATCACCTTGGTTGCCACGCTTGGGGGCGACCGAGTCGAGCTCGTCAAAGAACACAACACAAGGTCGTGCATCCCGAGCTCGTTGGAACACACGCCGCACATTGGCTTCAGACTCACCAATATACATGTTGAGCAACTCTGGACCTTTGACACTGAAGAAGTTGAGCGAAAACTCTGTGGCAATGGCCTTTGCAAGCAGCGTCTTTCCCGTTCCTGGTGGTCCGTAGAACAAAATACCGCTGCGCTTCTTCATGCCCTTGGCGAACAGCTCTGGGCGAGACAATGGGAGCTGGATGGTCTCCATGACTGCATCCTTGACATGGGTAAGACCACCGACATCCTTCCAGCCGACGTTCGGGATCTTGGGGGCTCCAATCGCGTCGGCAAAGTTCTTGCGTGCTGCATCCACGGCACCGTCCAAGTCTGCCTTGGTAAGACTGTTGCTCATATGACCGCCGGCAAGCTCGATATCCCGAATCGTAACCGCTTCTGCTGACTCTGATGATTTCGTCGCGGATGATGCAAGCGCTTCGAGACGCTGTTGTTTTGCAACCAAAGCCCTGTCGACTACGTCAACGAGATCGCCTGCGACCAGTGCTGCTGTCTTAACTGCGACATTGCCCAGGTCGGCATCGGGAGACAGCCTAATACCAGAATCGTCAATGATGCTCCTCAGTATGCCTTCTCGTTCCCCTTCATCCGGTGCTGTCATGTCGACTTCATGTGTAAAGAGTCCTCGGATGCCTTCGGGCACCTTGTCGATTTCTGTGGTTGTCGCAATCAGCACACGACAGTCGGCCAAGATTTCCTTCAACGCAGCATTCATACGATCTGCATTAAGCGCATCGATATGCTTCACAAGCAATGCTGTGAATTCCGCGCCGCAAGTCAAAGCTCGCTCGGCTCTTGCCTTGAGAAATCCTTCAGTCTTGACATCGCCACCCCCAGCACCGCCTTCTGTGACGATATCGAACGCATCAATAGAGAATGTGTGTAGGCCAAGATCCTCACAAGCCTTGGTAGCAATAGTGGCCTTGCCGATTCCGCGTTGGGTTGAAGTAATCAATACTGCAATGGGAGGTAGACCCAGGTGGATGGCTCGGGGACTCGTCGCCACAGACATGAGTTCTCGCAACCGTCGGCGGAGCGGCGAAATGTAAGGCCTAGGCAACTCGTCCAAGGTCATTGTCTTTTGAGAGCTTGAGACTGGAGCCCGTTTGGCGCCTAGGTAATATTGCCATGCGTTGTTGATAGGAGCCGGAGTCTTGCCTTGTTCGCTGCCGTTCATCTCCATCTTTGTGCTTGCAGCGTCCACGGTTACAGCACCGCCCCAGATGTCCGGTTCTTCGCCATCGTGAGCCGGATGCGAAGAAGCGGAAACGTTGCCAATCTTGAACCATGAAACGACCTTTGGGTTCCGACTGCTGACACCAGGACTCTCCTCGCTGGCATTTGATTTGGCTCTGGTAAGCAGCTCTTCATTTCCAGTATCGTCCTCGGTACTAGTTTGGAAAACCGCTCGACCTAGAGACTCATCAATGGAAACGCCGATCAGATCGCCGCTCTTTACGACTCTTCGCTTCTGCTCAAAGTGATCTTTCAAGGCTGCGAAAAGGCTGGGCTGGAGCAAACGCTCAGAAGACAATGGTGTTGACACTTTCAGAAGGGTTACTTCTTTGGCAGAGGGAGGTAGGGACGAGCCGGTTACACGAGGTTTCTGGATTGCACTTCTTGGGAGATGTGATGATTGATTGGGGGCTAGCGGGGTAATGCGGAGGTGGGACGGACTTCCCAGATTGGCGAGGAGGATTGGCGAGAGATAAGCATGTAGGGATGAGACTGGTTGCGAAAAGCCAGAAAAACTGCTTCTTCGATCAAGCTCCGAGTTCTTTTGTACCGGATAGCGTGCGACTTTCTTGGACATGTTTTCTGGTAGGCCGAAGACTCGAACAGGTCTCCAGTTGGAGCTTTCCTCGTCGTCTACTCCGCCAAAGGCGCCCAGGCCAAAAAGAGGATGTGAGGAGGGCGCTTCAGTACCCTCAATCTTGACCCAGTCGCCAGAGAAGCAACCGACCTTGACCAAGGTGTTAATGTCAACAAAGACGCGAGCCTCTTCATCATCCTCAGCCCCTGGCTTTGGATGAACAAGGTCATCTGGGACCTTTTGAAGCAGGCCCTGGGCTTTGAATACTTTGCTCCTGTTGATAGGTCCGCGGGTAGTAGTGGCTGTGAAGCTAGAATATACCGACCCCGGGGTGGCAATTCCATTTGTACGGTAGTTGCCAGGCCGGGGAGTGGCGGAGGTATAGGATGAAAGCACGCCTGAGGACTGAGGTGGCAACATGGGTGCATTCAGTGAGATGATATCGTCGGATTCGTCGGACAAATCTCCGGCATCACTCTCCGACAGTTCCGACTCGAAGTTGTCGGTCGACTTTTCTTGGGGAGACACGTTACGCGAATCGAGGCGATCCTCGGCAGCGGAATAGAAGGCATCATTCGAAGTATCGTCGGCCTCGTCCTCGTCGCCCAAGCCATTTGCAGCCTGCTTCACAGCGGGAAGAGTAACAGGGTGCTTGGAGCTGCTGCGGTGTGACTGCAGTATGACGATGCGCGTGCTGGGCAAAAGAAGACCTTGCGAGACGGGCTCACAGGCGGCGATCTTGGCCGGCGGAGGCGGAACGTGTGTGATTGGGTGGGCAGGGAGGTTCAAAGGGAGCAGGTCGCCAGTATGAAGGACGCTGGGCTTTTGCAGCGCTTCGCGTACGGCCTTCTGCCAAACCTCTTCTTGCGCAGCCACGTCGACTTGTTTTCCTCTTGTGCCGTTGGCTTCCAGGGAGCGACTCTTTGGTCCGCGCGAGGTGCCGTTGACGTGAGGAAGGAACCCCCCGCCAAATTTGGCGTGCACCTCATCGAGCTTTCTCAGCGCCTCGGTATCCAAATTCACATAGAGTGTGTCCAGGCCAAGGGGTACGACATCATAGATGCGCACCTCAATTGGCGCATCTCTCCTCTGTGCTCTATTTGGGGCGACGGTGTGGAGGACTTGGGAGAAGGACTGCAGCGCAAGTGATGAGGCCGGGATGTGGAGGGATGAGTGGGGGCGCGCGGTGCCATTCTCAGTCTTCTCAGCCAGTTGCACTGGGAATATCGTCCACGGAATGTTGTTTGAGGCAACGATGGAGCTCGGTAGCCACGGGGTGATGGCGACGTGTCGGATACGGTCTGAGTTTGGGATATCTCCATTCGTTTCTGCCCTGGTTAGCCAACTCTTCCCTTGGCCAGTGGCTTGGAGTCTGCCTCTTCCACCTACCTGCGTTCCTACTTCTGGAATCCGGAAACAGATCGTTGAAGAGATCCTCAGACAACACGCCGACCTCGCCCTTGATGCGGTCGTCAAGCAGCAGTCGCGCCGAGACAGGAGGCCGGTCAAGGCGCCTTCTTCGGCGCCTCTTCCGTGGGTTCTGTGATGCATTAGGCGCGTCCATGGCTGGCTGTGTAGAAAGATCTGTCCCAATGGACAGAGGTGTGAGCAACAGAGGCCCTTTGCTTGGTGCGCATGCGATTCGCCTGGAGATGTGATATGGGCCGTATTGCCTCGGCAGAGCTAAACGACGGCTACCAGCTCGGAGGACGGAGGGACAGGGGCCAGCCTAGCGACACCGATACCGACGCCGACTCTGCCATCTTGGCCGCCTGTCACGTGTCATCCGTTGATAAAAGCGCCTGTCGTCGCACGCAGTATCCATGGGAGCGTATTGGGTACGCCCACGAACCAAGGAGAAGGAGCCTTGCTGTTCTTCAGTGTTGCTTTGTTCGACAACGTGCGCGCTTCGATCCATAATGCAGCGTGTGTGAGCGTTGAGATTAACGTGCCGGAGACATGTCCGCAGCCTCCTCATATGTCAAAGTCAACGCCACCGCATGCTGCTTTCATGCTGCCGTGTGCTACCGTGGGCAAACAATTACGCGTATCTTGCGAATTTCTCTCAACCCCCATTGCTATTGGGATACCAGACTTTGCTTGCTAAGATGCACCAGCCTCCCGCACCCTCGCTAATCGTCACCATGCTCTGTTTACATCTGACGTAATGACTGCTACAACCAAGGCGCGCGCTGACCTCTATCGCCCACCACAATACACCCACAAAGGCTGCCATGCACCAAACCTTTTCCCACTACCCATTTGCCATTCCTTAGGAAAAGTTTTTCGTACATCCGGTTCCCAATAGCCCACCACGTCACGACCTACTGCTCTCTCCACCAGGCTGTCATTACATAATTCGGGGTCGCATTTAGCCAGACATGTCCACAGCGACTGCTGTCAAGTATCGTGTTGACAAACAACTTCACCACGAGAAAGATGGCAACAAATCAAAGACCCAAGCGGCCGTCGAGTTCGCGCTGCAAGCAGAACGGCTAGGACAGTATACGCCAGAACAGGAGAACGAGACAACCGGCTCTACGCAGGCAATTGAGGCGCACTTTGTGACCCCGCAGGACCCTGTCATCGAGACTGCAGATGGGTACCGACTACCTGCCGTGCCTCTTGAGGAAGCGACAAAACTCAATGAGTTAAGAGGCATTATCGAGGATGGCCATGTGACACAACAAAAACCACTGTCACCACGGTTACGAGAAGCAAAAGATGGAACCGTACATGGACTCCTGACCAAAGAAGCCGAGATGGAGGGCGAGGGCAAGTCTGACGTGCCTCTGGGAGATGCCAAAGCGCCTTGGAAAACGAATCCTCTATTCCCACCGTTGCCCATGTACGGACCTCCCACGCTGCTGAGAAAAGGCCAGTGCTGGTTCTTCAGGCTCTCCTCTGGCATTCTATCATTCCTCTTTCTTCTCGTCATTATCCTGGGGGCCGCATTCACATCTCTTCCAGGCATGGCGAAGCATCTGTTCTTGGTGCTCACTTTTCGTGATCCAGAAAAGCGGCGTCTGTTTTACAACGAGGAGGTCAAACGGAGGAAAGCCAGAAGAGAAACAGAAGAGGCTTGGAGAAAGCAAGACAGGGTTATGCCGGAGAAGAAGTTGGAGAATGGGGACAAGCAAACAGCGAGAGAATACGAGCCTCTAGAAGGTGGTCGCGATCCCCTTGTCTGTGATGCTCGCTACTATGCGCGACGGGCTGGCCTGGACTGCGAAATCTTCAACGTGCAGACCGAGGATGGCTTCATCATTGAACTGTGGCATCTCTACGACCCTCGTGACTACAAGCGCACGAATGCCGGTCAACGCTCACCACATTCGCCCGAACTCTTTCCCCGTGACGGAACTCATGTTGCTGGCTCGCAGTATGAACCTGGTGAAAAGAAGTATCCGGTGCTCATGATCCATGGTCTCCTGCAGTCGGCAGGTGCATATTGTACAAACGACGACGATAGTCTTGCATTCTTCCTTGCCAAATCTGGTTACGACGTCTGGCTGGGCAACAACAGGTGCGGATTCAAGCCTAGACATTCGACGTTGGACTATGGCGATCCTCGCATGTGGGCATGGAACATTCGGCAGATGGGAGTGATGGACTTGCCTGCTCTCATATCGCGTGTGTTGTCGGAGACTGGGTTTGAGAGGCTAGGCCTCATCGCACACAGTCAGGGCACGACGCAAACCCTCGTCGCGCTTGCCAAGGAACAGCGCCCTGAGATCAGCGAGAAGATTAGCGTCTTCTGCGCCCTGGCTCCTGCCGCGTATGCTGGCCGTCTCATCGATAAGGCACAATTCAAGTTCATGCAGGTCATCAGTCCAAACATGTTCCGAGCGGTTTTTGGCATTCACTCATTCATCCCCTTCATGATGACGATGCACAATCTTCTTCCAGGCAAACTGTATGGTGCAATGGGATACCGAGTGTTTGCCTTTTTGTTCAACTGGACGGATGCCCGCTGGGATCGTGATCTGAGGGACCGGCTTTTCCAATTCTCCCCAGTCTACGTCAGCGCAGAGAGTATGCGCTGGTGGCTTGGACGGGAGTGTTTTGCAAGGCAAAAGTGCATCTTGGCTACGAGAGAAGAAAAGACCATCGAGGACAGGGAAGACGAAGAGCGTGAGCGCAAGAAGTCGAGTGCAAGCGTGCCAGTGCGAGATAGTGGTGCCGACGAAGGAAATGACGACGAGAGCGAAGAGGACAGAAAAGCTGGTGAGCGCTACGCTTGGTACGGGCCCGGGACACCTCCCTTTGCGCTATGGGTATGCGGCGCTGACGATCTTGTCGATGGACGCCGGCTTCTTCGCCGGTTCGAACGCGGTCGCGAGCCTCATGTCGACGTGGTGCACTCCAAGGTCATTGAAGGATACGAACACTTGGACGTCATCTGGGCCATGGATGTGATTGAGAATGTTGGCAAAGAGGTACGGGAGGTGATATGGAAGACGGCATCCGAGGACGCGCGCAGAGTATGCCGAACGCCAAAGGGGTGTGAGGACATGAGGGCTTTTTACGAGAAGAGCGGTACTATGTAATTAGCATACATACACATAGGTAGACGAGATATCCCCGTGTTAATTTTTCTATACGAGAGCAGCACAACTAATTCTAGAAGGCGTTAGTGTAAGAGTAGGTTTATTGGACAGTAGCTTGTTTTTGGCAGCCCCATGTGTACAAGACCAATGCATAAAGCATATCTCTTATGCCAGGGTGTACCTGAGCGTGCACCAGTGCCCCCGATTGGGGCAAAGTGGCTCGTCGCGTAAACAAAGGGCCCCTGCATCCGACCCCACCAAACTACGACCAACGCGGCGCTTCTCACCGCCTGAACCCAGAACACTTCTACTCTCCAGCCTCGACGCCGGAACCCTGACGTCCCTTTTGACAGTCTGTTTGACACAGAAATCCATCCACCATGCGAGGAGAGGTATGTATGCCTGCATTGGCCCTTGGATAGCCATGCATGCCCGCCTGCACACGACTCCCCGACCTAGCGCCCCCTTCACTTCGCCGCAACCAGGGCATATTACTATATGTACTCTAGGCTAACATGATGCTTCACAGATCTGCCACCTTCACATTGGCCAAGCTGGAACCCAGCTGGGGAATAGCGCCTGGGAGCTGTATGTGACTGCACCCGCCACGCGTGTCCTCTCCAAACTATCGGTTCCCTCACTGACACCATGGCTTCAGTTACCTCCTCGAGCACGGCCTGCTGCCTGACGGTCGCCCCAACCCCGATGCGAAGGAGCTTGGCGAGACTGGTTCTTACGAGACCTTCTTCACCGAGACTGGCAGCGGCAAATACGTCCCCCGTTCCATCTTCGTCGACCTGGACCCCTCCGTACGTGGATACCGTGCGCACAATCGAGCAGCGCTGACGAAAGCAGCCCATTGACGAGATCCGAACTGGCGCCTATCGCCAATTGTTCCACCCCGAACTGCTGATCAGCGGCAAGGAGGATGCTGCCAACAATTGTGCGTATAGGAAGACGTGTTGGGCATGTAGCATCACTAACGTCAGCAGATGCTCGTGGTCATTACACCATTGGCAAGGAGATGGTCGACAGCGTGATTGAGAAGATCCGTCGCGTTGCCGGTGAGCACCATAATCATCACCAAACGGGTCCACTTGCTGACACGACCAGACAACTGCTCTTCCCTCCAGGGTTTCCTCATCTTCCACTCTTTCGGTGGTGGTACTGGTTCTGGATTCGGTGCTCTCCTGCTTGAGCGCCTCTCAACCGACTACGGCAAGAAGTGCAAGCTCGAATTCGCCGTCTACCCTGCTCCTCGCGTCTCCACCTCCGTTGTCGAGCCCTACAATGCTGTTCTCTCAACACACAGCACCATTGAGAACTCCGACTGCACATTCCTCGTCGACAACGAGGCTGTCTATGACATTTGCCGACGCAGCTTGGACATTCCCCGCCCCAACTACGAGCACCTCAACCGCCTGATCGCTCAGGTTGTCAGCTCCATCACCTCCAGTCTGCGTTTCGATGGTGCGCTCAACGTTGATCTGAACGAGTTCCAGACCAACTTGGTCCCATACCCCCGTATCCACTACCCCCTCATCAGTTATGCTCCTGTCATTTCGGCCAAGAAGAGCTCCCACGAGAGCTTCAAGGTTACCGACCTTACCTTCCAGTGTACGTTCTTTTTTTTTCCGAAAAACTATGCATATGCGCCTTGCTGATTGGAACAGGTTTCGAGCCCAACAACCAGATGGTTGTCTGTGACCCGCGCAACGGAAAGTACATGGCTGTTGCCCTTCTGTACCGTGGTGACATTGTTCCCCGCGACTGCTCGGCTGCCGCCGGCGCTCTCAAGGCCAAGTCATCCTTCAACTTGGTGGAGTGGTGCCCTACTGGCTTCAAGCTCGGAATCAACTACACCAAGTACGTTTTTATACCTTTTATCTTATTACATCCCTGCTAATAATCTACAGGCCCATTAGCGTTCCTGGAAGCGAACTTGCCTCTGTCGACCGAAGTGTTGCCATGCTTAGCAACACCACTGCCATTGCTGAGGCCTGGTCCCGCCTTGACCATAAGTTTGACCTCATGTACTCGAAGCGTGCTTTCGTTCACTGGTACGTTGGTGAGGGTATGGAGGAAGGAGAGTTCTCCGAGGCGCGTGAGGACTTGGCTGCGCTCGAGAAGGATTACGAAGAGGTTGCCAACGACGCTCTTGATGACGAGGGTGCTGAAGAGGGCGAGTACTAAATTTTGCCATGTATGCATGTGGGGTGATGGAGCGGAGAGATTATGGAGCGTGTGCTCTGCGGTCAGTAGAAGATTTCTGGATGTTGCGGTGTTGATCACAATTTTCTGCAGGTGAATCGAGGTCTTGAATTGAAGATTTGCGTGGCTGATGATTAGTTCATCTGTTTTCTTCCCAGTGCTCTGTTGTGAAGGAGTCCAGGTTTTCTCTGGCGCATCGGAAGTCGGTTTATCATGAACGCTAGTTTGTTAGCGTCTAATTAGTACAACCCATTACTCTGTTCACGTC
>JALPSE010000545.1:494-10965 GCA_030558545.1 Bipolaris gigantea | reverse complement strand
TCTCTCTCTCTCTCTCTCTCTCTCTCTTTTGGTGTGCTGTTGTTCCATTACAGTCCTGTACCAACCGCTGGCTAGGTGGCACTTTGGCCAAAGGCCGTTCTACCTACCTAGCTACAGCTCAGCACGTTGTTCTCTTTTGCTTTGGGTTGGTGGTGGGATTGGGATTCTTGATCTGGAGTCTTCTTCTTCTTCCACTCTTTCGCTGAATCGGCAAGTACGCATGTCAAGAACGAGGAACACGGCCGTCTTTGGTTAACGTGTTAAAAGAAACTTACGTGTTGGTCCTTCCTATTCCCTCTTCTCTCTGCTTTTTTATTGTAGATTTTTATTCGGAAATCTGGCGTCGTACATGCTGGGTTACAAATCTCGCCGCTAAGAACGTCTTCGCGCACACTATGAGCGGAATGCGATTTAGCACAGTGATGGGTTTGGGCAAGGGGTTTGTTTCTGGTTTTGGGCGGTTGGGGTGGTTGGAGTCTTTGCCGAGGAGGGTATGTAGTGTGTGGAAAGGATTGTGGGATTGTGCTTGTTTAATATCGTCTCCACACTCAAGGCTCGTGTTTCGAGGAAGGCTGTTGGCTGCTGTTTGAGCTGTGTTTGTAGGTCAGGTGCTGGATATCTGTCCTTCTTCCCTTTCCGTCTGATCATGAGATTCCCATTGGTGAGATTCGGCATTGGTATTTTCTCTTCTGATCAAAACCATGCACGTGTAATCATATCGGGAAATAACACGGTAGTCATAACGGAGAGAATGAGCACATTTCCATGTTCCTTGTCACTTTTTGTGGAAAACCACTCCGTTGGAATACTAGGCTAGTCGTGTTGTTGTCCTTTCCATGTCGTGCTGGTATCTAGCTTAGATATAGACATGTTTCTTTACTATAGATAACTTGGGTGTTATCTCCACATGTAGATTGAGACATAGTGGGAATCGATAGTATCTGAGAGAAGAGCAGCTCGGCGTGTCGGAATCACTCAATTCTGGGTAGCAAATATCAATACAGCCCAGTCTTCTACGAGATAGCACAAAAACACATGTCATTTACAACAGCAAACTATGCAGGAATATAGCATTTCACTTTGAAGTGTAAGAAAAAACGGGTGGAAGCTTCGGCAGATATCGTTAATCGGAGAATAGATGTCACAAACCCATCTCACTCTTCATATCATCTCAAAATCAACGACTGGCGCAATAAGTTCCAGAAACCGTACCAGACTTCACACTCTTGCTAACTATTGTCAGAGATTGTCGTTCAATAGCAACATGCTACTCTTAGTTAGCTATGGCCACATCTTCAATAGTCTAGGTCTTTTTTTAAAAGTCATCATCACGCTCCAGCTTGGTACAACCCTCTACTTTCAAGTTTTGGCGATTTTTATATCATCCTAGAAAACTGGATTCTTCCCATTTCTGGGTCTATGACATAGGCGTGAGCATGATGCTTGCAATGAAGTCACGCGTGCGTGTTGGTTTGGAAGGGTATATCATACGACTATCCATAAAGGCGATGAGAATTTCGGTTTCCTACAATAAGCACCAGGGATTCAAGAGCCTGGATATCGCTGTTCGGGAGCATGGTTCTGTATTTCTCCTTGTCTCCCTATTGTCACATATTTTCATATCTCAACCCCGCGCAGTTGTATAACTGCTCGCAATCAAAATCAAGGATATTTTCGTCTACACATCTTTCTCTGGCTCTGTCAAGTCTCCGAATCAATGACGATGACGATGATGTACATAAATTCTATCGCAGATATTAACGTTTCATCAAAACCTTTTCGTCTGGACATGGCATTCCAAAATCATAGAACAAAGCCATACTGCTCAAAAGCTGATACATGACACACAATACTCAATACCTGGGGTAACGTCGATGAATTTGGAGCGCTCTGTCTAACTTGCTCCTCGTCTCGAAGCCTGAGAACCGATTGTTCTACGGGACAATTTCGTCTCCGACTCCGAGACATATAGTTCAAAAGACGAAAACTTTGCTTATTGTTACATTGATTAGACCAACCACTAAACACGCAAGCCTCAGTCCGTTCCATAGCTGATCAGTGGGGATAGGTCTTGCGCGCGGCGTAATACCGGCCGTGTGAAACTTTCAGTCATGTATGACATACGCGCTTCGGACCGAAAGCCACAACACGACACGGCCGGAGCGCCCGTAACAGGGGCATCAGCTCTCACTTCATTTTCAAGTCGAGTTCTCTCGTCATACCTACTTACTCGCCTTAAGGGGAAATCATGCGACAAGGGCGGTGATTCGCTGATAGGACTAGGAGTCGAGAAGGATCATATCCTGGAGCATCTTGACATGTATACACTGGGAAAACGGCCTAACGGCGAGTTACATCTGTAAGGAAAGCGAGTCGTATCGTTCTCTGTCGTAATGGTCACAGTGTATAACTACATGCCCTGCTTGGCCGACAAGGGCAAGGGGAAAAGACTAAAATGGCATGACTCGGAGCATAAATAGAGGACAAGGTGTATAAAAAGCCCGGATTGAAACTATATCTTCCACTTGTTTTACTCATTAATACTAGCACACAAGCATTTTCCTCAACATCGAATGGGAAATACCGCAAACCTTATTAGTACCCCTCTTTCACGAACAACCACAGGTTTTATGTTCCTCAGAATACGGTCCGAAAATGTATTTTGTCCTATTGGAAGAATATCCCTTAATGCTGTAGTACATTCTTGGCGGATCATTGCGCGGCATTGCGGAAGCAAAACCTATTCTTCTATCATGTTTTAGGGGTGATCACCAAGAACAGTTCCCCAGTTCACGGTGCGATCATGTAGACATAATATGTGACTTTATCGAGGATCTGCTGACAGTTGATCGACCGGTTATACATGCAACACGGGACGAGTCTATAATGTCGGCCGGGTTCCACAATGATCTGGACTCCAAGTAATAGTTCCGGTAGTGATGAATTTGCAACACAGGCATCTACGCTGGCAATTTCCCACCAGTAGATTCCACCACAGAGGTGACATCCTCTTTGAGCTCTGGTATAGCATTCGAGACTTGCCAGGCTAGCTGCTCTTGCAACATCCGGTATGCATCGATGCGGCCGTTCAACATCTGATTCATCCGCTGCACAGTTTCCACAAACTCGCGAGTGAAAATATCGGGGTTCCTGGAGTTCTCGACATAGGACATGACCTCAGGTGGTATATCGATTTGTATAGAAGGTGCAGTCCTCGACAATTTTACTAAGTTCTGCACCAGCGACTGGCTGTATACGCGTCAGCCACACAGCCGCTCAAGTTTCAGAACTCCTCACGCACATCTCACGCTTCATAGCCTCTTGTGTCGTGTTGCCATGGTGATCATACGCCTGTACTATAAGATTGTAGAGGTTTTGAACAATGTCTTTCAGTTGGGCTTCGACCTCGACAATCACCGCTAAGAAGAGCATGAGCACAGTAAATCAACAGTATGCTTAGCCACCTACGATCTGAATTTGGGGTTGTCATGTTGATGTTGACCGTGAAGGTTGTGAAGGAGTGTTGGCGCGTGACAACGTGACAACGTGACACATAGGTTGGAGGTGCCAAGCTTCGGCTAGACTTACCAGTCCTTATGATCAGCTGGCGTCATAGCTCACTTTACATTCACCTTTCAACAACGACCTTCACCTCGACCGCACAGCAGACCTTCGTCACGTATTCGAAGAGTTGCTGAGTATAGGCAATAATGAGAATTCTCCTGCGATGGTAGAGAGCATGATTCGGGATCCCGATATCCCTCTTTCGCAGCCACCGGGCCTTCGGGCCCCAGCACCATCTACTCCAGGAACTACAGAGAGCAACCCCCATAATCATCCTCGTGCTACAAGCCCAAATCGACTAGCTGATTCTCAGAAGCTCCGATTAGATCCTACCTCGGACAAAGCGACTGCAGCATTTATTCGACGCACGCTGTGCTCCCACAATGTGCTACTTGGCAACGGCGAGAAAGGACGCAGTACGCCGCGGCCGATTGAAGACGTGCTACCTCCTTTGACGAGTTCAAATGCTGTTGATCTTCAGTTATACGGGGTCATTTCTGTAATCATCAAGGAGTTTGTACAGACGTGGTACTCAAAGATCACTCCAGACCAAGTATTTGTCAATGAAGTGATCCAGATCATCGCTCATTGTACCAGGGGCTTTGAGCAGCGCTTACGAAAAGTCGATTTGGAATCACTGTTGCTAGACGAGATCCCTGAGTTACTTCAGTCCCATCTAAGATGTAGGTGATTCCGATCCTGGACTATTGCATGAAGTGTGTCTGACACTCTGTGGCTAGCTTTTCGCATAGCGAAGCGACAAGCCACCTCGTACGATTCACTAATATCAGACCCGCGTACAATCTATCATACGCTCCACCCACACCCTGCACTCTCGCCTGTTCCAACGGATACGATTCCGGCCTCAATCGTTGAACAGCGGGAAAGCGAATCAGCATGGCGTCAACTGCTTGTTCACGGTGTATTGGCTCTACTACTACCCACTGAGGATCTAGAGAATGGGTGTCTTCGCGCACTAGTTGCCGAGATCTTTGCGGAAATGATCCTCGGAAACGGCATTAGCGGGAAAGCCTGTGAGGGCTGGGTATTATGGGAGGGTATTACAAGCATAGCGGAAGTGCTACAGACGGACGCTACGAAAGAGAAGAACTCCCAATCAGAATCTTCTCATGGAGAGCAACCACTGACCCGTCTGGAACGCTACGGGCTTTTGCCGCATGAAGGGACGGAAGCCAGATCAACAGAGCTATTGGACGCTGAACAGCAGCGCCATGAGCACCCGCTAGCATCGACGGCGGGACTTTTCTGGGCTGTTGTCCAATATGCATTCATGGCGTTTACTGCGGCTCGCGCAGTGATCTTGTGTATTGCGACATCATCCTCTCTCCCGTCGAGATATGTCACAAGCGAGCAGTCATCGGGCCAAGCGCTTGGCCAATCACAAATGCCGCAAACAGAAACGACGACGTCAAGGCGCCCGTTGGGTGCCAAACGTCCCGTAGTGAGTATGGCGCTGTGGAGCTGTGCAGCGCAGGTTGTTGAATTAGATAGCCGCATGCCTTGGCTGTCAGGTTTCACTTCAATACTCCATCGTGGAGCCTTGGTCGGTCCAGGCAGGGTGGGTGAGACGGATGGTCGATTGGACAGGTGAGTTACGATAATGTCTTCTTTTTCCTCTGGATGCCGTGGTTGGCCAGTGGTGGGCGGTGGTGCTGGTCCGTGCGACACAGGGCGAGATAGCTCCGCATGCGATTTCAGTCACTTGACTTGGCTTCAGCGAATACGACGGCCCGCAGACTCACACACCGGAGCATCCCTGTCGTGGCGCATCGTCTCCTGCAAGCCTCAGCACCCGTTCCGGGCGGCAACTCGACACGTTTTGGACATGGCGACTTGGCGCTTTTGGCCCCTCACTCTTGCCAAACACCACCACGCAACGCACGATGCTTGCAAATGGGGCCCAGACAAGTCTGCAGCGCGACTTTCCGTCGGGCAACAGGACAGCATGGGAGCCTACAAAGGGTCTGCAGACCCTAGGCCGTCTCACCGATCGTTCTCCTAACGCCTGCCCGTACTGAGTTTGGGTTCCGGCATTGGCCAAAAAAGATCCCGACCATGCCACCATGACCGGCGCCAGCTGACATGGCCTCGGTGTTCCGTCTTTGCATCTTAGCGGCCTGCAACTCCACTGCCAGCGTCTTGCCGTACTGGCAAGCATGCGCCTCGCCCGCCCGATTCATTTGCATTGAAGCATTTGACGAATAGCCCAGAACCCGACCTTTTGGGTGCGGCTTGCGCTGACTGCGAGTCCTTGAGTTGCGCTCTTTGTACAACCAGTCAATCTCGCCTGACATGGGCATTCGCCTCACTTTGTGAACCGCATCAATATCTCTCTCCACCGTCTCTCGACCCATTGGCCCTATGCGCCCTGATCTCCGTCATATTCAACCACCAGCTACCTGTCCCGCGGCCTAGGTTGTCCATTGAGGCCGCCACACACACATTTGTCCTGTTTCCGCACCAATTGCCTTCATATGCCTCCATCATATTGCGGACACTAACCACGAGCATCTGCAGATTTCTCTCCCACACTATCCACACCAAGATTCTCAACCCCGCTTTCCTACCAGTGGCGCTTCGCACCTTTCGTGCCACCATTTTCCCCAATAACACGCTTGGACCCCCACGCCAAATGCCAACGGACGAAGAGATCAAGACGATCAAGCACTGCTGTGCCGCTACACTCCTCAATCTAGTCCCAGCTAAGGTAGCAGCAACTTTCTTTGCGAGTGATGAGCGCGAGGCTCAGACTCAGCAAATCGAAGACGTTCTAGGCTGCCTTGATGACACATACCTCAACAAGCACCTGATTTTCCAAATTGTGGAATTGATTGTCCTGCGTCTGTTCCCGGAATTAGGAGAGCAAAGTGTAGAGGATCTTTTGGAAGAGCGTATCAGCTGAGACGATGGCATTTGCACCGTCATGAATCCGCAACTGAAGTTGAAGACCCGCTCTTCTGTTGCCAGGCGCCGAACAAAGTCTCACCGCTCAATGTGCGCGAACCGCTGGGCGTGGCCCGTCGCGCGCTTGTCACTGCCTCTCCCTTGTTCAGGTGACTGCTAGATTCATGACTTGGGTTTCTGGTCGCATACATGCTTCCTCTGCAAGTTTTTCCTCGTATGGAAGCAACAACGGCGACAACCGCAACTACATGATGTATTGTCATGTATTACCAACTCACCGCGCATCCTGTAGTGAGACGTAGTAAATACACCGCTGCTCCTTGTAAAGAGGGGGTTTGGCCAATCAAAAAATTCGCCCGCAAAAAATTGTTGGGGCACATGGCGTCCAAACTGCAGGCTGCCTGCATGCAGCGGCGACCACCTGACTATTCAGGCTATTGCCGAACGGAAACTACGAGAGGTGTACTACGAGATACCCCACAGTGTTACCCTACCCTTGAACCAGTCTCGAGAAAAGTCACCTTCCATTACGTCTGCGGTAAAGCGGGTGCTGGGAAATATCGTCATATAGCAGGGGAACAGCAGTCTAGTGCACGTGTATGAACAGCGCTTGGACAGCCCACGTCTCAGCCGCTCGGGGAGCGCGACGGTCCGTGTCAGGTCGACAACTGCGCGGGGATAAATCAATCGCATACAACCGGCAGCCCTAAGAAATCGATATTGGACGGCAAACGATACGGCACGATACGATGACAACAGAGACGGCTTCCGCTATGCCTTTGTTCAATCGGACCAGCCTGCCTACTTTGAATGTAAATCCACGTGCCAAAGCTGGCTTGTCGCAGTCCCACTCCTGCTTGCATTGAAGCCCCACAGCACGACATGTACCTGATAGCGGGTTTGGTTCGCGGTGCTATCGTGAACCATCGCTCGCCGCCGAGCATTTATGTCGCCCCTAGTCCTTCCTCGACTATTTCTAGCAAATCCAAGTGGTTTCAAGTTCAAACACATGTGATCCCGACTCCCGATCAGGTTGCAAATAGGCAATTGCTACAACCTGTTTTGGCTGTCAAGCTATGGGGTTCGAAAGACTACCCCGCGTGCGCTTAAGTACAGGGCTTACTCGACAATTGCCTATCGCTCTCACCGGGGTTACAGCACAGCTGTACCTGACGAGTTGTGCCTGGAGAGCCTAATGGTGTGGCCATACTGTTTCAAGGCATTGATGTCCGGTTGGGCAGCAGCTGCGTGGAGACCGTGATGGCCGGGGCTGCCTCCTCTTGCGGCGCAGCTCTGCATCTTGAGGCTTTCACCCTCTCTGATCCTATCGTATAACGCGCGCGCGTTGAGGGCGCCTGCGTAGGATTCAGGTCTGCACATGCCCGCTTTTCTACATGTCTCTGTCGGCGAAACTGAGATATTGACCGACTCAGTGCTCAGGGATAATCGTTGAAACGATGATCCTCTGAACTCCCGAGGCAGACAGGGAATCCTGTTTCGGCAGCACGTTGTGAAGCCGCGCGATGCGCACTATGGAAAGAGCCACGACCCTCGAGGCGCTCACCATGCCAGAATTTCGCGAGATGCAACGTCGCCCGTCCCTGGGTGGCGTTTGGGACAGGGATGTCTAGTAGAGACCAGCAGCCCTTCTTTTTTGCACGACCTTAGCGTCGTGAACACTCGAGCATCTGCCATGCTTTCTCTCGCTAACCGATTGGTGATCAGGGGGCGTAATTTCTCTCTCAACCCATGTTTCAACGGCTAAACAGCTTGAAAAGCCACTTGAAGACGGAAGCGGGGAAGTTGACTCGGGGGATGCAGAACATCACCCGTAGCGGGCAATTGCTGTTTGCGGAATCGAGGCCTTGCCATCCTTTGTGGGATGGGTATGGGGTTCCAATAGTGCGGCATACGGCAGACTTACAGCAGCCGCCTCGGATGAAACAAGCAGCTACGACATTACTAGTCTTACGCCTCACTCAACAATGAGGCAGAATATTGGATGCTGGGTGAGAGATGAGGTGTTGGCTTGCAGTGCATCGTATGATGGCAGTCGGCGTCTAAGTGACCATGAGGGATGAGCATGACGTACGTTCTGTCAATGCAAATCTTGTTGCCAGTTCGCCACATGACAGCGAGTCGTATTTTCTGCTCGACGTGAGTTGCAGTTGCAAGACCAGTTCATGCAAAGTTGACTAGTATTCTCTGGGTAACCGAAGAACAAGTCTGACAGGGAGTGCAAGGCGGCATGGACACGTCAACCACTGACGGGTGGGTAACACTGTCATTTCTACATGGAACAGCAATGCGCCGTGCGTATGCAATGCGTAGGTGCTGTTGCGAGATTCCTGCCACTCAGATTGATTCTATTCTGCCGCCAATTCTACAGCTAGCGATCTGTGTCTCCTCGGCCACACGTGACACAACCACTCGGTGCATTCTGAGAATCATGTGAATGTAACTTGTACGTGGTTAAGAGCAGTCCAGAAGCTTGTCCATGTTACGCGCAGGTGCCAAAACTGCCATGAACATGTCACCCGACAGCCCAAAAAAACCCAGATGCCAGGATTCTGTTGCTCCAAGAAATCCTGCTTGCCAGCCCGGTTCCGCGCGCAAACCCCCTCTTCGGCCTCCCCCATGCTACGTTGCACAGCATAGAAAGCTAGTCACGTGGGTGTCGCTAGTACAACGCAGGTACCACGACATGGAGAGAAAAGGAGCCAACGAGAACATGGCCTTTGTGAAGTTTTGCCCATCTGGTACTGTTCCCTCGGCCAATTCTTGCCAGCGCATTGTGCATTGTGCATTGTGCATTGCGCGTTCGACCGCCCATCTAGACCCCGACCGTGTAGTATGTGTGTGCGGGGGAGCCGCCTAAAAGTCGGAAAGAAGATGCTTTTCTTTTTGACTTTTAACTTTTGTTTTTGCGCAACAGGCTTTATTGGCTGCTGTGGCGCAAGAGCCAAAGAGGCACCTTTTTATTCTAGATCCAGAAGAGATGGGCTATCCCGGCCGTATGTCTATGTGGAGAATGAAAGCACGATAATTGAACTTTTTTTGTTGGTTTCTTTTTGCTTTGCGCCTTGCGTAATGGCACGTTTTGTCAAACGATTTTTCTTTTCCGTGGTTATCTTTTTTCTTTTTGGACCCAGCTCTTCGTATGCGATTTTCTTTTCACCAGAGGAAGCACCCAAACGTGTTGATTCGCATTCGCATAGTAGCCTCTTCCTTTTCCTTTCTGATTCCCCTTTGGCGCTTGCACTTGCAGGCGTGCAGGATTCGATCATCGAGGGGCTTGATCTTGCATGCGCATCGCGAGGACGCGGAGTCGGGGACGGCGCCTAATGGCATCGAGATCTCTACATGGTACGTATGTACATAGACATAAGGGCCGAAGAGTGCATCTCCACTTGCGCGCGACGGAAGAGTCAAGAGTAGATGCGTAGATGCGTAGATACGTAGATACGCAGATGGGTGGGTGTGTAATTATGCATGCTTTTGTGAAGTGCAGAACTGGGCCACACACACGCCTCGGCCGTTATGACAGGTGCGTAATACAGGTAGCATCATCCATGTTGCACATGCGGACTGTCAGGTCGTCCCGCGCGCCGCGGTCTCGCGCCTCGGTACGTGGAGCGAGAAAAAGAAAAAGAAAAGGCAAGGGGGAGAAGAGTGTATTATGACGAAAGAGAGCTCTTATTTCCTCCTCCAACTGACCCTTGCACGCGGCTGCATGATACTAGAGGAAGACTGCATTCGGATAGGTACCATGTGCTACTGCTTCAAAGAACACAAGGGACATGGACGCCTCATACACTGCACCAATACACTTTTCTACTACCGTAACACGGCCAATCCATATCCCCGTTTTGCAACGCCCCACGCGCAAATGCTATACCAGCAAGGAAAACAAGAAGGCAACGCAGGCCAAAAGATTCCTACTATATACCAAGTACTTGAGAATACGAAGCGCCCTCGCCGT
>JALPSE010000543.1:0-15425 GCA_030558545.1 Bipolaris gigantea | reverse complement strand
ACACCCCCCCCCCCCCCCCCCCCCCCCTACATTCTGTGTATATACTTACGACTTACGTTGTTTCCTTCTCTCACGATCTACTGGCACATTTACCATCGGAAGATCACAAGGGTTGGGCGTTTTTTCCATCATCCGTCATCTCATCCTGCACACTTGGACATTTCCTTTCTTCCTCTTATTTCCATCGGCTCCTGAGTGCATTGTGTCGGCGCATCCCATTTCATTTCTTTGCGCTCTCCCATAGATCTGTTTTGTCAAAGCTCGGCACCTCAACCTCATCCTTCCCTTTCTTTTGTGTACGGCGAGATGTTTTGTTTATAGTAGAGGCACCGGGAGATGATCATTATTTCGTGTCTAGGAACGAGGGTCGAAGAGTCGACCTTTCTTGTTCGAGGACAGATTGCGACGCCACGTCGCACATTATATTGCATCACCTTAAACCAAAAATCAACCCATTACACCGATTGACCGCCAGTAAAAAGAAACCTTGTTGACTACCTCGAGCATTTGAATTGGATCTCCCGATTGACTTGCATGTGCACCATGTGGCACGAATCCCTGCTACTCACCCTGTTACAAGTTTCCCTCTTGGTTGCGCTACTGTTTCAACAACTACGCGGATACGCACCGTTGGACGGCACCGAGTTGTCGCGTGAAACTCGTTAGCCGGTGCAAACTCTATTGTATGTCATCGTTTTTTTTTCTCTAACGCGAAGAAGGGTAAACAAGCCAGAAAAAAAAAGACAGACTGCGCAACGTCCAACTAGGCTCTGGACCAACGCCTCTTGGTACACACTACGCGTCCAAACGGACCGCCGCCGGTCTTTCAGCCATCGCTTTTACGCCCTTTCCCTCCCCCCAAAGACACCCAAACAAAAGAGTTTCGTCACATCGGACTACGCACTTGGTGTATGGGTAGGTTACCGCACACCCGCGCGCCTCGATCACAATGGCGGTCCCAACTCCCGACTCGCGGCCGCGGCCGTCTGAATCCAGTTCACCAACACGGACTTTTACTACGTATCCTGGCGGCTTTTTTTGCGGCGGCGGCGGCGGCGCCGCCGCTTCTTTTCTAGGCAACACACGCACGTTGGAGGGGAAGCGGATTCGTGCATCGTCATACACACCATAATCGTATGACGCACGAATCGAATGCATGGATGTAGACGGATTGAGTATCTGACTAGGTGCAAGAGGTGGATTATGCCCCGTTGGTCAAACACAAGCATCCCCAAGCCCAAGCCCACTCCAGCTACCCGGCTACCCGGCTACTAGGTATATGCGACCATTTGAACGAAGCGCTGAAATGTTTCCTCCCCCCTTTGGACTGCAGTTTGACAGCGGACTAATTCAAGCAACAAACAAGGGGGGGAAGGGTGTGTGTGTACGAACCGTCCGTATTTTTTTTTTGCGGTTTTGTTCGACTGGATCCTTAAGCTGGGGAGAGGGGGGGAAGGGGATAGAGAAGGCTGGTCGAACTCTTTTTTCTTGCAAGCGCAGATACAGGGGAGAAGGGTTGAGGGGTGTTGCCTGAATGTTACGTACCAAGGCTTATGCTTGTAGGATAGGTACTTAGGAACCGAGTAAGTCTAGCAGGCATGGGTGGGGCTTGATTCGTCGGGTTTGGTTGCCATGCCAAGTTGGGTAGTTCCTGATGTGTTTTTAGGGCTGAGGGGTGATGTGGGTGTCGGGTTGATGGGGGAGGAGTAGGAATGTGGTGGGATTGGGTTGGGAGGGGGAAAGGGGGGGTGAGTGTGGGGCTAGCGTCAAGGTAGTTGTGAGATTATTGTTGGGATGATATGGGAGCGGAAGTTGGAACAAGAGAGGTAGAGAAGGTGGTGTGGATGGAGAAGAGGCCTGAATAGGATGTTTTTCCATGCCCGATGCGGTGCTGGGTGGCTGGGCGCACGGGCGGTGCCGGTATATTTTTGTGTAGGCGAGTACTAGGCGACGATTGTCATGTTGACTAGCTTTGTAGTCTTATTCGCCTTGACCTTCTTTAATCGACATGTCATTCTGCCGTGTCCACCTGTGGTGCTCTTCCAATGTAACACTCATGCGCAAAGTGGGGATGTTGACAATGATTACATCGGAGGTACTATTTAGGAAGGAAGTTGATCGAGTAAGAAAAGATCCGCGGAGATCCGAGCCGGGCGACAAACCGAAGCGAGAAGATCGTCTCGGTAAACAAAACGAATAGGGCAGAGGAGTCAGGGCTATGAGATCCCAGCACGCTCACGTGTCATGCCGTCGTTGGGGAACAGTGTCCCTTATAGCGCGCGTGCTATAGGCGAGGGGCCCGGCGGGAATAGTATATTGTCGAGTGCCAAGTGCCTGCTTGCTCACGTGTGGGTCGATCATTACTTTCCTCTTTTTTACCCGGATCCTGCTATCAGAGATCGACTGGCTGGTAGAAAATGTGGGTAGATAAGGGATGGGTCCTTGGCTATGAAGCGAGTGTGATCCTGCGGTTTGGGTGCATCAGCGAGCCCCCGCGCGCTTGTGCGCTGGGATCTGTAGCGGTGTGCGTATGTGGGAACACGGACATGGAGGAACATAATTGGTGTGTACAAGTGTGATGGATTCGTATACGAGGAAGTGCCAGAATTCCGCTGTAAAAGAGGGGAAACGAGTGGGCTGAATGACTGAAACATGCAAAAGGTGAAATGAAGCTTTGTATTTGTGCTCCTCAAGTTTGGCTATTCAGGCTATTCTCTCAAGACGCCGCTTTGCCTCATCAACGAGATTCTGGCGTTCTATGATGGGTGCGTGGTCGAAATTCTTGTCTGGAAGTGAGAGTATCTTGACTCGCGCGTGGCAGGGCATTGTATCATCTTCTTCCAAGAACACTACAACGGCAGCACCCTTTTCCGCAACATCCATTTGCTTCCGTGGCTTCTTGTCAGCCTTTGGGTCAAAGTCAACGCTGATGCCCGAAGAACGAAGATCCCGCGCAATAGCCACACGTTGTGCGACCAGTCCAGCGCCGTCCGATGCAATGACAATCCAGACGTCGACTTTGCCTTTTTGAGCCGCCCCAGTATTGTGCTTTAGACCCTTGAGTATAGCAAGGATCCGATCGATGCCAAATGATATTCCTACACATGGCACGTCACGGCTGCTGAACATACCTGCAAGATTGTCGTACCGACCTCCAGCAGCAATACTGCCAACCGAAGTGCCTGACTGATTTTTCACGACAACCTCGTATATCAGACCGGTGTAGTAATCCAATCCACGAGCTAGCGACAGGTCGAGTTGGACGTATTTGGCAACGTCGTATGCATTGAGATACTGGACGAGCAACTCCATCTCTTTCACACCCTCTTGCACATCCTTGTTTGTATACAAGAGTGCATCTGATTTGAGAAACGCCAAAGTTGAGGTGATATCTGATGATGTATCGCGCAGCACATATTCACCTAGTTTATCAGCTACACCAGCCTTGAGTCCTTTCTCTTCCATCTCTTTCTTGATTTCTCCCCAAGGTAGCTTATCGAGCTTGTCAACTGCCGAACTGATAGGCCGCACGAGAGCTTCAGGGACACCCACGGCTGTGAACATGCCATTCAGAATGAGACGGTGGTTGAGTCTGATTATAACAGGCAACTCAAGGGCCTCGAAGACCTCGGCTGCAACGCAAACGACCTCTGAGTCTGGTACCATCAGGTCGCATTGGCCAGCGTAGTCAAAGTCGCATTGAAAAAACTCGCGCATACGGCCCTGCTTCAACGCTGGCTGGTCTCTTCGATAGACTTTGCCAATTTGGAATCGCTTGATGGTTCGGATATTGTTCATACCAAGCCAGCGAGCGAAAGGTACAGTCAAGTCGTAGCGTAAGGCACATATCTCACCACCTTGATCTTGCAGGTCATATATCAACTTGGTATCCTCTCCATATTTCCCAGTCAAGTAAGTCTTTAGTTCAAATGCTGGCGTATCTATCTCTTCGCCGCCGTGAAGCCGGAATACTTTGCGAATCTGGTCAAAGGTGTAGTTGCGTAGAGCGATATCCTCTCCATGCCAGTCACGAGTGCCTTTGGGCGTTTTGAGCTGCGGTGCCATATTTGGAGCTCACGTGTACTGATGTACTTCTGGAAAAGATCCCAAATGGTAAGCGTACTACAGAGTGTATGGTGTTGAGGTGATGTGCTAGAATGCATGCGAAGAGGTGATGGGTCAGAATTTCAGGTTTAGTAAGTAATTAACCTTGGCATTATCGCGAGCGGCTGAGTGACAACTCAATCCACGGATCAATGAAGAAACAGCCTTCGAATTCCCCTATTGTTCCTATTCACTTTTTCTCTAACTGACTGGACCATTAATCTTAGGTTCCGTAATTGCTGTCGTGACAACTGGTTGGCCTTTCGTAAGCTCAGCATACAGGGGCGCGTTCATACACGTCCGTATGAAGTGTAACTTGTTTTTTTTGGAAATCTGACCAATGTCTAGAGCTTTGAAGAGGAAATATAATAAGATAGGTCGTCTCTAGTGTGGTCAGCACACAGACACACTGCCAGCAAATCCACAAATATGGGTAGACGAGCTGCCATGCCCAACAAGAGCCGGACGAGCCGAATGCTTATCTCCGTTGGCGGACGACGTCATCCGTGTCCTTTGCCACCTCCACTGCCAACCACCTCATGCCATTCCTTTCAAAAGCCCAGACATGAGCCTCATCCACCCCAAGATCTAGATCAGAAACCGACCCCCAAAAACCATCACCATGGTCTTCCGGATAGGCCGCCTCGGGCCGCGTAAACTGCTCGTGCTAACATCCGCGGGCTTCTTGTTTGTTACATTCATCTTCCTTCTAACACCTATTATATCACCGCTCCCACCATATACTGGTGCCTATGAGGTGGGAATATTGGATGTCGAGACCCCAGTCGAGAAAAGAGTCATACATGATGCCATGCTCAAAGCTACGGGCGACAAGGCTTTTGAATTGGATACGCTAGCCATCACCTTGTACTACCCTTCTTCATTGCCTCGAGCGCCACCTTCTCAACGACCATGGGCTCGACCCTGGCTTCCGGAGCCTGTAGGACTTATTGGCGAGGGCTACGCACGGCTCGCTGGGGTCCCCAGACTCTCTTCAGTTTTTACATCTGCACTATGGCTGTTTGGTTCTAGCACAGTCATCCCGGGTGTGGTTGATGCGCCCATTTTGTCAAGTGCCCAGTATGTTCTGGGAACGAAGAGCAATAGTGCTGTTGAATTTGAAAAGATGATGCGTGCTGCTGAGCAAGAGCATCAGGAGTTGAAGCGCGACGGCGAGCTTGATGCTTTGCCGTGCATGGTATTTACGCACGGTATGGCTGGTATGAGCCAGAGTTATGCGCACTACCTTGGCAGTATTGCAAGTCACGGATACGTTGTCGCTGCTGTTGAACACCGCGATGGAAGCGGGCCCGGCACTATCATTCACCATCCAGACGGAAAAGAAGAAAAAGTATGGCATATGAAACTCGAGGACCTAGAAGCCAACCCACCCATGACTGAGCTCGATCTCAAAGCCGCCCAACTCAACTACCGCGAGGCAGAAATCAGCGAAACAATCAAGCTCTTCGCAAAACTCAACGCAGGCGAAGCCCCAGTCATCAACCTCAAACCCGACTCCCCCCGCAACGCCCTCCCCGGCTTCAAAAACCGCCTCAACCTCTCGGCCGTCACAGTCGGCGGCCACTCGTACGGCGCCACAGGCGCCATGCAAGCCCTCAAATCCGCGGGCACCAAAGCCATGCCCATAAACGGCGGCATCGCCCTCGACCCAGGCAAAGGCTCCGGGCCCCTCAACAAAGACATCAATGTTCCCCTCCTCGTCATGCAGAGCGGCGAGTGGACAGAGAAGAAGACGCAATTCTACGACCAAGGCTGGCATTTCAACGTAGTCAAGAATATTGTTGATGGCGTCAAGCAAGGCTGGTTCATGACGCTGAGCGGCACTGCGCACCCCTCGTGCACCGATGCCCCGCTCATTGTGCCGCTGATCATGAAACTGGTGTCTGGGACTAGGTTGGATAGTAGGACGGCGTTGCACGAGTATATCGATGCGTCGGTGGCTTTTCTCGAGTACTTGCGTACGGGTAAGAAAGCGGGTGTGCTGCGCAGTGCGGTGACGAATGCAGAGGGCCCGTTTTTGGAGGGGGCAGCGAGGGAGACGGTCAAGGGGCCGCACGGGGCAGAGTGGGAGGTGCATGTTGTGCCCGACGAGAAGTAGCATGGCTGTTTGGTTGGTTGGGGATGAGGGGCGTAATGACCTTGTATATCAATGTAGATGTAACGACAGTATGTTGGTTTGAATCTAGCCGTTTATTCGACATTGGCTGCCATGCATCTCAAGCACACTTCTTCTCCATGTCTTCCATGAACATACTTGGACCTGGATAGAAATCAATTGACCAAGTATGGAACCGTCTTGCACAAGACTATACAAATTGGCAAAGGGCATTATGATGCAGGGCCAAACCGAGGCAAAGGCAAGACACGATGGTATGGGGAGGAGGTCGAGGGTATACTACTGCAAATGCACAAGAGAGGCTCGAACATGCAGATCAGAAAGGGCAGGCAAAAAGCCAATGGGTCAGACGCGAGTAAGACTGGCACCCAGCCTTGAGCAGTTTTCAAAGATGCAAGGGGAGAAACAAGGAAAAAAAAGAAAAAGAGAACAAGGAAAAGGGCAAGGTCAGCGGCCCCAAAACCCACTGAAGCGGTTATTAGCACCCCTCGCGCCGACTACACTGCCGCCACCACCACCCCCTCTTGGTCTAGACTGCAGCTCCTTCCGCTTTTCCAATCTCTTGCAACTAACGTCTGCCTTCACCATCATAAAACTCTGATCAAAAACGTGTCCATTGGCATTTCCGCATCTCTCAAGTGCAGGCGCAAGTGCCAGCTCGACTCTTCGGCCTCGGGGATTATCATTGCTGCCGTAGCCTCCGCCCATGTCGTCCGAGTCATCGTCGTAGACGTCTTCCATTTCGCTGTCGTAATAGCCGTAGCCCCAGTACTGATCCTTCTTGCCGCCGGTAAAAGTGACGAAGCGGTAGTCTGCGCGCTGACGCTTCATTTTGAGATCGAGGGCTACAGAGGCCGAGACGATTGTTGCTAGTTGCTCCTTGCCTGCGCTCAGGGAGCGGGTAGCCCATGGGCGTAGCTTGTGGCGCATGCGGTTGCAGAAGCGGGATATTTGTTTTAGCACAGGTGTTGCGTCAAAGGTAGGGCGCCATTTGCCGTCAACTTGTGGGACGAGGAGGTTCACGGTCAGCGAGCGCCACCGGTGGTACTCTTCAGCTTCGGCCTCGTTCTTGACGGCTGTGCATTTGTCAGTGTCACATGTCGGGTGAAAAAGATAATCGACCATACCCTTTCGTAGCGTATCATTGATATCTCGTAATTTCTTGTCGCCCAGTTTTCCTGCCCAAACGTATCCACTCCCTTTTTGCCAATTGTTGAATATCTTTTGTTGTAATCGCATCCATACATATGCCTGTATGAGAAGAGGCCGGTCTTCAGGGTCCTTGAGATAGACGTGGTAGTTGTCGGTGAGGTTCCCAAAGAGCTCTCTCGCTCTCGTAAGATAGGGTCGCTTGTTGGAGGCTCTGATGGGGCCGCTAAAGTACTCTTCACTCCAGTTGCATATCTCATGGCGCAGAGCAAAGAGCTCCTCTATCAGCGTGTCCTCTTCTGTCCTGTACAGCTTGGAGCCTCTGGCCGGTGTGGCATTGGCGCCCATGCTCTTCCGCTGCAGCTCCTTCCTCAGCGCGTCACGCTCTTTTGTCAGCTGGTAGAAGCGCTGAACCAGCTCATCTTGGCTGTTCCCTCGCGATGCGCTCTGCCGCGACGGACTCTTGAGGGGCACATTCGTGCCGACTTTTCCGCCAGATCGCTGGGGACGGGGCGACGGGGGGCTTGAATCTTCTGAGGATGATTCTGCCGAGGTGGCTGTGATCTTTTCAAACATCAATGGTGGTATGTACTGTGTCTTCCGTCTTTGCCTGGGAATCAGGACTTCCTCATCAGACCACTCGTCGCCTACTTCTGGGAAGGGATAGCCCTGCTGTTCGGCGGAAGGCATGTCGTCGTCGGATTTGGATTGGGAAGATGGAGGGTCAATGACCTCGGCGGAGGGGCAGGTCAGTTTGAGCGACTTGAGAGTGGAATCGCGTACGTCTATAGATGCGACCTGGTCAGCAGGCTATGCCATGTGTGTATAGTCCAACAGCTCCAATGCGCACCGCACCACACGCACCAGGAGAAAGAGTGGCCATGTCAACCAAGGGCGAGCATCTTGTTTGGCGTAGCGATAGTAGTAGCAATAGTGTCGTGGGCGGTGAAGCTGTGACGGAGATGCCAGCGTGCAGTTGCAGTTGCAAGATGCATTATTGGGCACACCCTCGGCCAGGACAAGAGAGGCCGTATGGCCAAGGCAAGCTTTTGCAGCTGGCGGGTCCCAGCCTCTCTGCTGGACAGGAGCGCTGGCGGTTCGGCCGCCAACCACTCAGCTTCCAATGCGACGGGACAAGCTGTGTGCATTCATACCAGTGACGTGTGGCGGGCTGGGGGGATACATGCAGGCGGCGGGGATGGGAGAGACAATCGGGTAAGGTGCGAAGAGCGCGAGGAGGTTGGGGGCGTCATTCGCTTCTCTCTAGCCTGTTCTTTCTTCAACACTCCCCCTGCAAACCATGCAGTCAACCCAGCCCACGGCTTATCACTACCCAGGCCAGCTGCCATTCACCACCTACATGTCACTCTCCTCTGCCGGGTTATGCAGTGACATTGCGTCCGCATTGCTTGCAAGACTGCCGCCCCGGACCAAGCTCAACCATCAGTCCGATGCATCAGCCACCACTAGGCTCGCCCCGCGCAGCCTTCACACTCTGGCTGGCCCACGCTAGGTTCGTGCCAACGTCATTGCTTGAGACGATAGGCGCTTTCACTGTCCTCTTCTCTGCCAGCTGTTTCAAGGTGAAGTAGCGCTATATGCTTAGCTCCAGCAGCTGATAGTGTCCAGGAGCGTGGAGCAAAAACCATTGGATATGCTTCACCAAGTACGCCAATACCAACACTGACACGCCATCCGAAAACAGTTGAAAAAGCAACCTCACTTATTGATTTTCATATCTGCGGGCCATCAAGGGACACGCTCAAGAAGAAAAAAACAAAAAGACCCCCCGGCACCGCAGTGTTCCGGCATTCGTTGTCGAGGGTTTCCATGGTACCATGCTGCTGTGATATCCCATTGCTCTGATCTTCCACCCACCCATGGGCGCCTCAAGACCCTCCGTCTGCGACGTATTGATATTCATCATGCCTGATCGAATCTTCCCGGCCATCCGCAGTGCCCGCGGCACAGAAGCCGTGAACACGCAAGCAGACAAGCCATAGTTTGTATCGTTTGCCAATTGGATCGCCTCTTCCTCTGTCTTGAATGTGCGGATAGCGACGAGTGGCCCAAGAATCTCTTCGCTGTAGATGCAAGCATCGTCGCCAGGGTTGACGGAAATGGTCGGCCCAATGTAGAAACCGCTGTGCCTTTTCATACTCCGCCAGTGACTCGTCACGCTTTTCTCTTGCCAATCTCGATAAACTCCATGACACATTCAAATTGGTTGCCATCGGCCAGTGGGTCGCACATAACGCCTTGCTGCTCTGGGTGTCCCATGAAGTTGCTGAATTGTTCAAAGCGCATCTTGAGTTGTGTAATGAAGTCGGCGACAATGTCTTCTTGCACAAAGGTACGACTGGCTGCGACACAAGACTGGCCGCTGTTCATGAGAAAGTTCTGGCTGTGGTGTTGAAGGGCGTTTTCAATTTTGGCATCTGCAAAGATGAGCGATTGTGATTTTCCGCCGAGTTCCCGCCGGGTTCGAGCGTGACACGCTTGAGGTTGCTGGATGAGACATCAGTGTTGGACCTTGTCAACTTGATCAGACCAAGAAATCTACCCCTGAGGCACGAGCTCCTGGACCTTTTTGCCTGCAAATATGGAACCGGTAAAGCCGATCTTGTCAATGTCCATGTGGCTGGCCATGGCCGTGCCGGCTTTTCCGTCTCCGGTAATGATGTTGATGACACCCGGCGGAAAAGCAGCTTCCTTAGCCAGCTCGCCTAGCTGAGCAACTCCGATCGAAGTCTTTTCCGACGTCTTGTAAACAGTCGTATACCCATTAGCAGTAGCGGGCGCAACCTTGAGAGCAAAAAATCATAGCGCCATTCCAGGCTCCATTGCCCGCACACACACAAATCTTCCTAACAGGCTCGTGCCCGACAATCTAACTCTATATCAGCATAACTTTTTGATAGGAAGAGAAGATATATTCGAGGATCCAACAAACCTTGCAAATCCCATCAACCTCAGGCCATTGCTCCCCAGGCGATTCATCCGTCCACCCGCCACATACCTACAATAATTCGACGCAAGCTTGTACATTGACTGTGAACTCATGACAGGCTGGCCTATACAATTTGCTTCCCACATAATGGGCTCCGCGGCGTACTTGTCGAGCAAGTCGGAAAAGCGGTACATGACTTGCATGCGGGGCGGGGCGGACCATTTGGACCATTCACCTTCGAATGCAGTGCGGGTTGCTGCGACGGCTGTGTCTACGTCGGCGAGAGAGGCGACTTGGACGCCATGTAGAACAAGGGATTTGTCGTGAGGAGAGTGGATTGAGAGGGTTTCGGTGAAGGCGGAGTTGATGTACTGGGGAGGGGTTGGGATATGCACTGTTAGGGTTGATGTTTCGCACTGATAAAGTGCAAGTGAGTTGTGAACTTGAAGATTGAACGCGTATTCCCTTCAGGCGAACACCAGCTATTATGGAGATTTTCAGTTAGAGTTTCTGACTCGGTTGCAGCTGTTTTCAATGATGCTGCAGGAGTTCCACCAGCGGAATGGAGCTTGTCGTTTACCTATTCGGGCTTAGCCAGTGGAATTCCACAGCCAGCAATACCAAGTGTAGTACTAGTCAAGCTTAGCCAGCTCCGCCTACGAGCGAGCCAGTAGAAACGACTTGTTGGTAGGGTTGACGGCGCCCAGGTAGATTACATGCGTCCGCTGGCGGACCAATTTTCGCGTACGGTAAGCTGGGGCCAGGCGTGGCTGACTTTGCAGAGAGGTGCGAGGTAGCTTTGTGCCAGCTCATGCACAGCTTTTGTGCGGACGAAAGACAGACGTCCGCTTTTGAGCGGGAGGTGCTAGTCTAGAACCTAGGCCCATAAGCACGTTACCTCCCGACGGATAGTCTAGATTTACGATGCAGAGGTCGGGATAGTCGGCGATGACGCAGCGTGCGAGTGGAAGGATGGTTGACAGATGTACAGTGTGTCCATCCACGGCGATTGCAACGCTGCTGGATGAGATGATCAAGTCTGCTTTTGCAGAAGATACACTCCACCCATGGCAATCTCTCCGAGGCCCAAGAAATGGCGAGATACGTGGCAGTCGTGTTCTATGTCTCAGCAAAGTTCGTGCTAACACTAGAGTGCTGTCTTGGCGGCCATTGGCTACTACCGGTATAGGGACAACATGGGCGGTAGTACGGGTCTGGCGGATTCCATACGGCGATCAGGCCTCAGGGGTGTCCAAGTGACATGCAGGGCATTCAAGGTCTTCTGCTTTGGGGCACATGCCGAGGGATAGGATGTTGGTCTAGTTTCTACTTGGGCCCCAGGCCGACGATGGAGCCTCAATGATCCGCGCTAGTCCTTAGATTGGCCGGATCCTCAGGTGAGTGGGGCGCGGCCGTGCATGCTCGACACCCGCTGCTGCGAGGCTATTTCTTTCCCGTCCACCGACTCACGCCTCTGAAAACTTTGGGCATTGCGTAAAGGGCCATCCCTCATTCTTGTATCGTCATGCCCGATACCAAGGGTGGCACACTAGGCCTCTCACCAGCCTCGACGGGCAAACAAAGCGGAGGCCGCCTACGAGTGATTTCATCCTGCTTGACATGTCGGCGCAGGAAAGTCAAATGCGACCATGTCCACCCTGTCTGCGGCTCTTGTACTCGAGGCAACCATGCTTGCACCTGGACAGATCAGGTCCAGGCACCCACTGCTACTGGAAGGATATCCAAATCTACCCTCTCCACCGGCGGAAAGGGCGGAAGAAGTAATGATGTTCAAGCCCGGCTGGATCGACTCGAGTATCTTTTGGAGAGGACCGTCGCTGGACAGGGGACTAACTCTCTATCATCTCTGCGCTCCAGCGCCGACTTTGAGAGACAAGAGACGGGTGCTTCAACCCCGTCACCCGGTAGTCAGACTTCCCAGGGGGCCGGCATTACCTCTGACAACGGCGACGGGACCCTTTTGCTGAATGGTGGACAGTCCCAGTTTGTTTCGTCTCTGCACTTTTCATTGCTTGCTGACGAGGTAAGTAAGACGTTGCCACTTTTTGTCTCTCGAGAACCGCTCTTCAGCTCGAGCAAGCATGTGCTGACCCTTGTTAGATTCAAGACATCAAGGCTCTGCTAGGCGATAAGACGGATGAGGAGAAGAAAGAAGTTCCACAAAGCAGTTTAGTCGATCTACTCTCACTGGGCCGCGCGGGCGCAGGCCCCAACCTTGAAAGCCTACTACCCAGCACCCAAGAGCACCGCGATATCCTCTTGGATGTCTATTTCGCCAATGTAGACCCTATGGTGAGGATCACGCATAGACCGACAGTGATGCGCAAATTCTTCACATATAACCGTGAAGCACATCCTATTGCCTACGCCATCTACTTCTCTGCTATCAATTCATTGCCTCCCAAAACCGTCCAGACCAAATTTGGCGATACCAAGGAAGCCCTTCTGGACCGATTCCAACTGGGCGTTGAAATTTCCCTCGCAAGAGAAAACTATCTTACAACATCTGACCTGGAAATATTCCAGGGCTTCGTGCTATGGCTAACGTGCATCACAAGAGAGGAAGATATGGGTAGGCTTATGAAGCATTCGTCGGTATACTGAGCTGACATGAAAATCAGGAAAAGCATGGGTTTTGATTGGTATAGCTTTTCGTATCGCTCTGAATCAGGGACTACACCGAGACCCATCATTATTTCCCACAGGATCAATGGACGCCCTCACTATCGAGCAACGCCGCCGTATGTGGCATCAGCTTGGACATCTGGAATTCCGTGCAGCTGAATGCAAGGGCCAGGAGCCAAGCATAACGGAAGATTTCTACACAACGCTTTTCCCCCGGAATATCGATGACGAAGAACTTGTCGACGGAGCAAGTCCAGGCGAAGCTCCATACAACGAGCAAAAGTTCACATCAATAACCTTTCAGCTCGTCCGATTCAACGGCATGCGGGCTCTGAGACGCATAGTCCAGAGCACATATCGTTTAGAGCGGCGAATGCTAGATTCTGGCCTGCACGGAACCTCTCGGCCAGACCCCGCACAGGAGTTGCGGGATCTTTATGATCAGATCAAGGTCATGCTCGATGAAGTGCACGAAGAGACTCATCGGAAGTACCTGCAATTTCTCAACCCGGAAATACCAATGGAACGATTGACCTTGGGACTTGCTTCGTTGCTTGAATGGCGCGCTTACTTGTTTTTCTGGCTCCGTATGCCGCGTGCGTACCGTGATGACGTCTTCTCCGATGACATTCGTAGATCGTACGTATGTCCAGTTGAGAATGTCTTGTTTGGAGCTAGTAGAGACTAACGATTTAGGATATTTGAAAAATCCGTCAACTGCGTAGAGACAATCAATGGAGCAGCTGCGGACGTTGACGCCGCTCGCTTTCAGTGGCACATTGGTATACCGACCCACTTTTCGTATTTCCAAGGCTAACAAATCAAGGCGCCATTGCTTCGTTCCAAGCCATCATGCACATTTTATCCGAGCTACGCAACCCCCGGTTCGATGCACCAGACCGGCAACGAGCCTTACGAGCGCTGCAAATCTCACGCATTCTTCGAGCAAACAACAACGCCAAGGCATGGCAGGCTGTCAAGAACATGATTGACAAGGCTGTAGCCGAGCATGCCCTTTCGCCCAGGGCCCAAGCTCAACCCTTGAATTCGTACAGGAGCCAGCCTGCACCTGCGTCTACGACTAAGCCTGTTTCCACGTCTACATCCACGCCCTTGTCTGCAGCTATGCCTACGATTCCACTGAGTCTTGTGCCAAACAGCAACACAGGACCATACCAAGCAATGGCGGAAATACCTGCTTATGCTTATCAACCCAGTTCCATGACGTTCAATCAATCGACACTACTACCACAATCTCAGCCACTCCCCCAACCTCAACCTGACTTGATGGGTTCGACATCGAATTTCCAGAATCGTGCCCCAGTCTGGGACGACATCAATATAAACAACATTAACAATATCGTTGGCGATATGCAGCCATCCACCAATGTCATCCCTGAATTCGATTTTGTAAGTTTTGTAATGTAACCCGGGGAGAAGGGACATGATTACTGACCAAAGTAGGGTTTCTGGGGTGATCCCTTCAACTATGAGAACGAACCTGTTGCAATGCCAATGCAAGATGGCTACTTTCCCCAATGGACAGCAGGAGTCTGAACTACGTTGACGAATGACATGCTACTTTTTTTTTCTGCCTTTCCGATCGTATGCAAGAGCAAGCATCACGAGTTTGGCAGATTGTATTCCAGATCAAGGCTCCGCCTAGCTCCTATTGGAAATGGTCTCTTCAAGAGTTCCACGCTGATCAGTACGGCGAATTGGGATGCCTTCCCAGCTGGCCGGTCGTCCTATATCACGCCTTTTCAAACTCCATGCTACAGAACTCACCCATGTAGCAATGGACACATCCTCGTACTAGCGGCAAGAAAGTCAACGAGTGGAGTACGAGGTCAGAACACCTGATATCTACTCTTCAGATTCAAAGCCTTATTCAACGCTAGAAAATAAAATAAACGTTAGCCATGCGGGGTGTCTAGGCCACAGGGGGGAAAGAGAACGTCGAGAAGACGAGGACAAGTTCCAGCGTTACCGAGCAGGAGCAGGGCTACAGATGCCTTGGAGGAAGAAATCACACTGCATCTCCCTACAATAAGACAGCCGTAACTGTAGCAGGCCTCGGCTACAAGTCGATCGAGTATTCAGCCAAACCCGGAACCCACGCCGACACCTCTCCATTCAACGTGCGACCGTGTATACTACTTTACTATCCAAAGCAAACCCACTACCCTTCCATGGACAATTTAGAATACCATAATATACACATGTACTTTTCTACCCCCATCCCCCATCCCCACCTTCCACCCAGCCATGCATACCCCGTCAATCTACATAGTTGTCTCAACTACACAACCCCCTTGCCCCTCTTCAACCCCCGCGTCTCCCAATCACAATCCCCCCCCCTAGTCGCTAGTACGCCTCTCTTGGCTCAAAATCAAATAATACCCCACCTCACGCCGGCACTAGAAGAAAAAGAAAATA
>JALPSE010000542.1:0-15459 GCA_030558545.1 Bipolaris gigantea | reverse complement strand
TCCTTCCCCCCCCCCCCCTTTCCCGCATTTCTTGGTTCAATGTCCGCAGAGGTAGCGCACACTATGTTAGTTTAGCCCCTAGCTGTACTCTTTCTCCGTCCCCCCCCGTTCCTCCCCCCCTTTTTTTTTACAAAAAAGCCGGCTATGGTGGGCTGTCGGTTCGTGCCAGGCGTTAATGCAAGGCTAACTTGGGTACGGGCGAAGTTTATACATTTGAAGGGAGTGGGCGAGGCGGTCGTTTTGTTAGTGGAAAAGTGTAGATAGTAGCCGTATAACTAGTTGAGTTTTTGGTATCGAGGGGGGTGGAGGGGCGCGGGTTTGGAATTGTTGACGGGGGGAAGGTTTGGGGGTGAGGTTGGATGGCGGGATCAGGGGGGGTAAAGAGGTAACTATGATTTATCAATTGTCTGTTTTTTCTTCTTCGTTGACTGGTTGTTATGGGGTGCAGGCGAGTTTGCTTGCTTCAAGGATAGATAGATGGGATCTTGTAGTCATGAGTTATGGTTGCGAATATTAGGTTGGTGAACCATACAGTAGTTTGTGGATATAGGGCGTGGCTGTTGTTCGATGGTAGATTGAGTGAGTGGTACTGGAATACTGTTTTTGTCGCGATTTATTACTATTTGGTTCCAGGATGCTGCTTTACAACGTCACGAACATCTCTTTGGGGCATGTCGTCTAACACAATGGGACTGGGCTGATGTATTAAAATATAGTTTGCAAGAGTATATTCATGTGCGAGCTGTTTTTTCTTCCTCCTCTGGTTCCCTCCATTCAATGACATCTTGGGTTTACACATTGGGTGTTTGATGTAGATGCATGCATACATAGTTCTGCGCAGATGGAACGCTGATTTTTGTTTATGCTAATAGGGAGATAGTCGGGACTGTTGGTATGTGTGTATTTAGTACCTAGGGCGGCAGGTTTACCCGGACTATGAGATTAGGAATTAGAATGCATTTATTTCGTCGAGTAAGCATATCCAATGAGGAGTTTCGTAGGGAATGCAAGAAAACCTAGGATGCGGCGTTGAACTAAAAGAACTGAATATCAAGATGTTTGGCATTTGATTACTAAATTCCTTTGATCAACTTTACAGATACACATCACACCTCTCCTAAGTATTCCCGAATTGTACTTTACTCCCCTCTCCCCTCTCAAACAACAGAAGAATATACAAAATAACCATGTCTCTCTCACCCCTCCAGCCCGGTCTCCTCCTCCGCTGGACAGAACTCCACTTCGCAGACGTCCTTAACCTACCAGCCACCCCCTCTTCTAAAATCAAAGTAACCTTGTATCTCCACATCACCGCACCTGAAGATTCTGAGCACTACTCGCACGAAGATGATCTAAGCCCAAAGCCTGAAAACGTGCATATATGCGTCGTGGACGATCTATCCGTGACAAAAGATAAACTCTTCCGCGACATGAATCCAAAACTGAATCTAAGATACACGCGACCTCTCGACGCACTTGCTACATGGGGGACAGCTGAGCGCGGGAATACAGGAAAGGGGAGAAGAAAACATGGCTGTTGAACCAGTGGAGTGGATTGAAGTTCTCTTTTGATAATATTACTCTATAGGCTACATGCCCTGTGTTAATCAGCAGTACACCAGTGGAGACTGATGTTGAAAATTACGAAGACTGATATTGAAAACTACGAAGCATGGTTAGGGACGAGAATTGATGTCGAGAAGCATTTATCTATTCTATGGTACCCCCTTTATCTATTTCTAAGCGGAATGTGCCATGTGTTTTTTCTACATATACGCAGCTGTGCTACTACTAGACCTAGGAACATGTAGGCAAGCCCACTCATCAACTGAGCTTCAGTAGACTCCATAATTATAAGCCCTTTCGAGATCAAAAACGCCAAAAAAAAACATACAACAGCGGGGATTCGCCAGTGGTCACCCACCTGACTACTAGTCCGCCGGTCAAAGACTTAATGTGTGGGGAGCGAACGAGACCCAATGCTGTACTTTGCCTATGGTCGTATGTGGAATTCACGCCCGCATAACCGGTCCGTATATCCATTCACAAAGCTTTTGCGAAAACAATGCTAAGTTGCGCGTCTCCGTATAGGACACAGTCAGCGCGGGGCCCACTCCCGTGGCTTCAAAACATAACCAGCGATATGTTCGGAGTAAGACAGAGGAGGAAGTAGAGTTTGAGGCAGAGTTTGTCTCACAGGCATTGGTTTTCACGGTTATGAGTAAGAGCAAACGCCCAGATCTGATGAAGCATTGTGGCGTACATGTGCAGCAGGGCGGCTTGCGATAGCCGTTTGCTATTCTGTATTAACAATTATACTATTTGGAGTGTGTGCTCCGAGAATGCAGAGTCAATCAACTTGCGACACGAAGGAAGCTGGGCGGTGTAGGTGTTTTCATGCTCTGGTTGTCGTTTTCGACCTTGCTTCCGGGTTATTTTTAGGGTTGTGTTTTTTTAAGAATTCGGGCTTGGCCTTGGGAGTGGAATTTGGAATAGAATTGACATGGGTTAGACATGATTACACAGGTAGGCTTGGTTGTTTTTAACGCTGCTGGGATTGCTACGGAATTTGTCATTACAGGTGGAGGTGACATATGCATAGCCAACACGTGCCGATGTAGTGTATTCCAGTTTTTTGTTTACATTTCAGATTTCTATTGACAATAAGCCTTAGCATTGATGATAAGCAGAACCAAGCTCACCATAGGCGGAATAAGAATTTCCGTCTGTACAGCAAGAACGAAACAGAGACGGAACGGAACATGAGACCCTCGAAGCGCACACGAGAGGCTGGCGGCGCGCCAAGGCCGTGACTACTACGTAGTACTAGTAGTATTGCCGACCGGGCAGGCGAGAAACGTCAAACCAAACTTCCAAGCGCGGGTCGAGTCCAATCGCTTGCAAACGCTCCTCACACCCCCTCACCTCCAAGAATGACGAATTTGGACATGCTGCTCCTCAAGGGAGCTTCTGCAAGCGACCCGGAGGAGTACCTCCAGGAATTGCGTTACACAATCCTGACCAAAGGCATTCCCGCAAACAGCGAGGGCATGGTACGTTGCTATTCCACTTGCTCGCTCTGCGCGCGCCCCTTTCCCAGCTCTGGGAAAAGAAAGAGCCACAATATTGGAATAAGGATGTATGCGTGGTCAAAGCATGGGGGGAAAAAGGCGCTCGAGCACCTTTAAGTGGCTGTAAACCTCCAAAGGCTAATTCAACGTCATGTTGGCTGCACAACAGTCTGAACTACGCATCTACATCTGGCTGATCCTGCTCAACGCGCCGCCGCTCCGTACAGACGTGTACCTCGACCTCGTCCGACAAGGCGCATCGCCGGCGCATGCGAAGATCCAAAACGACACATTCCGTACCTTCCAAGGCGATCCTCTCTTCCGGCGCCGCGTCACGCAAAACAGCATTACACGAGTCCTCAACGCCGTGGCGTGGCGGCTCAACGATGCGCATGAGGCACGTGTCAATGGGTGGCAGTCGCCCCCCACGCTATCAGAGTTCGGCGGCAGCCCAGACACCTCAACCATGATGTCGCGGACGGGGGGCGCGCGCACCGAGGCGTCGACGACAAATGACGCGGAGCAGATTGGCTATGTGCAGGGCATGAATGTGCTGTGCGGACCTTTTCTGTACGCCGCCCGCAGCGAGGTCGAGGCGTTTACGGGCTTTGAGAAGCTGATTACGCAAGAGTGTCCTGGCTATGTGCGTGGATCTATGGAGGGCGTGCACAAAGGATTGGCGCTTGTGGACAGGGTGCTCGCGGTTGTGGATCCCAAGCTCTACGAGTACCTCATGGCGCACCATATGGAGGCGAGGATCTATGCTTTTGCCTCTGTGCTGACCATGTGTGCGTGTACGCCGCCTCTGCCCGAGGTTCTGCAACTGTGGGACTTTCTTTTTGCATATGGCCCGCACTTGAACATCTTGTGCATTGTTGCTCAGCTGGTAGTTATTCGTGCGGACATCTTGACCAGTCCCAGGTAACGTGACTGTCTCTCCTCTCCTTCCACGCACGCTAACACCCGCGCTCCAGTCCCAACACTATTCTGCGTAATTTGCCGGGCTTGAATGCTCAGAAGATCATAGGCGTGGCTATGAGCTTTGCCGGCAAGGTGCCAGAGGACATGTATGCCGAGATTATCAATCACGCAAAGTAAGCGGGGAAGAAGAGGACATACCAATCAACGAAATGGCGTTTATGATTTACGATTTTAGGACGGAACGATACCCATACGCATAGTAATACGCAGGCGCATGATTCTTTTCGTTTACAAATTCAATGAACTTTGCATCTTCTAAAGTGTTCACGAGATATCAGCATCGTCGTCATCTCCGCCAAAGCCAAAGCCAAAGCTGAAGCCTCCACTTTCTTGCTCCTCAACTCCACCCTTTGTCAGCTGTTCCCATTTCCTTCTACTCTTCGTCTTCATCTTCCCCAACTCCGCAAGACCTTCCTCGAGCAAGTCGGGATGCTGCTCACCCAGCCTTTCTACAAAAAGCTCATAAGCCCTGTCGCAAACGTCCTCTTTGAAACCACTGACTTCAGCCCTTTGGTCGCGGAGAAACGCCAAGACATCAGGTAGCTTCTTCCTTGGGACAAAGTTCTGTGTCAACGCTAGACTATCTTCCAGGTTAAGCACCAGGTGGAACCACCCAGAAGGCACATGTAACACTTCGCCGGCGTAGCAAATACCCTCCTTGCAGCCTGTGGACTGACGGGCGAGTTCGTGGAAGGTCAGCATGTACTCTGCAATGCTTAGTGGCGAGGTAACCTCGGACTGGTCTTCTGAAACAATGACGCCCGGGGGCGGCTCGATGCCTGGGCCAGCAGGGAACATGAGCCAATACTTGCTACCTGTGAGAACGGCATTCCACGCTGATGTAGCATTGGGATCTTTGTGGAATGTCGAACCACTGCGCTTCGGACCCATGATCATCCAGCGGCAGTCTGGGCGGTGTTCGCCTAGAACGCCAAAGAGGTCGTCTCCAAAGCATGTGGGGCTCCAGTATGCTGCCTCTTTAGAGTGGGGTGGTGCTGATGTGTCGATGCCAGTCTTGTCTGCAAATGCGCAGTCGAAAAGGTATAAGGGTGACTCGTCAGCGTTATCGTGCATGTAGGACATGTACTTTTCCATTGGCCAGTCGACTGCTTCAGCTCGAAACTTTGTTTCTGGGAACTTTTCGAGCAGGTATTCTGGTGTCCAGGTACCGTAGACGGGCCATTGCTTGACAGGTGTAGTGAGGATAAATGGTTTGTTCACCCAAGCCTCAGCATACTCTTCGTAGGTCAGATCGGACAGCCGAGCTATTTCATTTTGCTTTGGAATGTTGAGTGCATAGAGATTGAGAGGGGTGTGTGCACATTGGAACGGGCGGTAGAGAGTGTCCGAGAAGAGGTTCTTGCAGGGAATGGACGTGACATGCTCCTTGGGTATCTTGAGATATGTCGCTCGCCAATTTCCGCGCCATTCAAAGTCTTCGGCGGGAGAACTATTTGCCAATTAGCTATTGTGTACGCTGCATTGATTGTTGGTAGTGTCGGACTAGAGGAAAGTGGCTCGAAGTAAGAAACACGCTAGCCCACATGGGATAGCTAATTAGACCGTCGGATTCAGTCATCATTGACGCTTACCGCCCGTGGTCGACCTTGATCCAATACCGAGTAGAGGAAATGTGAGAGTAAACAAAGAAACAGGCCAAGTGTCCAGCCCGCAGCTGGAGGTTTCACGAGTGGAGTCATGCCGCTACTCGCGCACTGGGCTCGTGATTTCGCAGGCTACAGCTGTATAGCAACAAGGCGACCAGGGACAGTCATAGCAGACAGACGTCGTGCAGCGTGCTCAGACAACGTGCGCAGACAGCCTGCAAGGAACAAATCCTTCCTGCATGTCATCTGATGGAGACCATGGTGGAGGAGACGGAATCGGGAAATGACGAGAGCGGAAGAAAATAGACCATGCATGTGTCGACCGTGGTTGATACTTACTTGACGAATAAGGCTCTCCACACCTCGTCCAGTCTGGTGTAAGCATAGAGGGCACGGCAGGTACTGCCCAGGCGGACCAGGACATCAGCATCGAATGACTCAAGGACGTGGCTCAGCAGCTCATCAGGTAGGCTGGCAAAGAGGCCACATGTTGACCTGATGTTCTCGCGCGCGGTATAGGCATTGCCGGCCGGCTTGATGCCCAAGGGATGTGAGGGGACTGCGCTGGCGGCGACGGCGACGGCGACGGCGACATGCTCATCGTCAGAGTCGGCTGCTGCCACCGCACACGTCTTGAGCTTTTTCGAGGGCCGTGATTCGGCAGTCGCGATGCCAGGGGGGTCCAGGATGCCGGGGGCCATTGTGAGGAAAAGCGTGGGACAGGGCTTGGTGTATACACTGCGCGAACGGCTTCACGGGCGCAAATCGAGGTCCGGATGCAACCACGGGGGGTCAGGAAGGAGTCATTGATCAGGCCCGGGGCGCGGACCTTGGGTAGTAGTACTCTAGACAATTCCTTGCGGGCAATTGGGCCCAGTGTATTCGTACTGCAACCACCGACGAGGATTTTGGCTGGTCTTAGCGAGATTTTGGCGCTAGCACCTGGAAAAAAATCTCAGGTGGCTCCTGCTTATAACATCGGCTGCCCACCCACCTTCTGTCCCTCATCATCACCAAATCCACCACAACACAAAATACACTCCTCACTCCTAGATACCCACTTGATTCTCGCGCAGAGGATCTGGTATCTAGCTTTTCTTCCACAACAAGCACTCCTATATAGCGGCGGCATCCAGAGGATCCCCCCGCTTCAACCCCGCCACGAGCAACTCTTCGACTACGGTCTAACACCAGTAGTCGCCCTTCCCCAGTCGCAATCATGGCTGACAAAGGTCTTGAGGATGTGCCCGAGGGTAAGTTTTTTTTCTTCGCCCCAAGAAGCTTCGACGCCGCCGCTGTGGTGCGAAGATGCGCCAACGACGATAGCGATAACCGCCTCACTTGCAAACCCCTAGAGCGCACGCTAACCAACCCCGCGCAGGCCAGATCGAGTCCAACTACGATGAAGTCACCGACTCCTTCGACAACATGAACCTGAAGCCTGAGCTCCTCCGTGGAGTCTACGCCTATGGTTTCGAGCGTCCCTCTGCTATCCAGCAGCGCGCCATCATGCCCGTCATCAAGGGTGAGTTTGCCCCTCGACAAACCATTCACACTGCCCGCTCCACAGTCAAGACTTGCAACTGACACACTATCCAGGCAACGATGTCATCGCCCAGGCTCAGTCTGGTACCGGTAAGACGGCTACCTTCTCCATCTCCACCCTCCAGAAGATCGACTCCAGCGTCAAGGCCTGCCAGGCGCTTATCCTCGCCCCCACCCGTGAGCTCGCTCAGCAGATCCAGAAGGTTGTTGTTGCCATTGGTGACTTCATGGAAATCCAGTGCCACGCCTGCATTGGTGGTACCAGTGTCCGCGACGACATGAAGGCCCTCCAGGACGGCCCTCAGGTCGTTGTCGGTACTCCCGGCCGTGTCCACGACATGATCCAGCGTCGCGTTCTCAAGACGGACCACATGAAGATGTTCGTCCTCGACGAGGCCGACGAGATGTTGTCTCGCGGTTTCACCGAGCAAATCTACGACATCTTCCAGCTCCTGCCCCAGTCCACCCAGGTTGTCCTTCTGTCCGCCACCATGCCCCAGGACGTGCTCGAGGTCACCACCAAGTTCATGCGCGACCCCGTCCGCATTCTCGTCAAGAAGGACGAGCTTACCCTTGAAGGTATCAAGCAGTTCTACATTGCCGTCGAGAAGGAGGACTGGAAGCTCGACACTCTGTCCGACTTGTACGAAACCGTCACCATCACCCAGGCTGTCATCTTCTGCAACACGCGCAGAAAGGTTGACTGGCTCACTGACAAGCTCACTGCCCGTGACTTCACCGTCTCCGCCATGCACGGTGACATGGACCAGGCCCA
Source organism: Bipolaris gigantea (assembly GCA_030558545.1). Classification (NCBI taxonomy): domain Eukaryota; kingdom Fungi; phylum Ascomycota; class Dothideomycetes; order Pleosporales; family Pleosporaceae; genus Bipolaris; species Bipolaris gigantea. Next base: position 7,480 of record JALPSE010000542.1, on the reverse strand, counting down.
GCGTGATGTAATCATGAAGGAGTTCCGTTCTGGATCTTCTCGTGTCCTCATTGCCACTGACCTTCTTGCTCGTGGTATCGATGTCCAGCAGGTGTCCCTTGTCATCAACTACGACCTCCCCGCCAACCGCGAGAACTACATCCACCGCATCGGTCGTGGTGGACGTTTCGGACGTAAGGGTGTTGCCATCAACTTTGTCACTGCAGACGATGTCCGCATGATGCGCGAAATTGAGCAGTTCTACAGCACACAGATCGAGGAGATGCCCATGAATGTGGCTGGTAAGTTTCTGCCCGGCCTGAGTGTGTTTTTAAGTTCGGCTGCTAACGGCACTCACAGATCTCATCTAAGAAGCTGTTCCTATACTGCATTCATCCTACCGCCTCTCACCATCCCTCCTGCGGTCCAGGCGGGGTAGCGGTGTGGAGACGGTAGTCTTCTTATTCGAGCACGCCTGCGAGGCCAGGTGGCGCTCTCTGTTTGGTCTGGTTCAAAAGTGGTTCGGGGTGGGACGAGCAGCCGTCCTTACATCGCGGCATCTTGGCGTTGGTCTCTCATGTGCGAAATGATTTCCCTAAAAGAATGTCTGCATATGATAGACTTAGGATGCTTAGTTGACGGATGGGTCTTCTTCTGCAATTTCATGTTACTTTCCTATGTCCTCGAGGAGCTGCTGCAAGTTGTTGACGTATGCACACGTAGGGGGATCTGCAGCAATCTTCCATGGCTACGCATGCAGATGGTAAGGATTGGGAGTTTCCTTTCGTATAGAGATGCGATTCAATTGTATGAAAGTTGTTCAAAAAGTTATGCTACTGCTTGGCCGCGCGGCGTGCCGGTGGTGTGCAATGATGGCAGATGAAAGTCTTGACGGGCCCGTTCCAAAGTCAATACTATGGTCAGCTAGACGTTGTCGGGTTGCCATGAGGTTCCTGCATTTCGCCTAGATATTTGATAGCCTCGGCATATGACATCAACCCCACTGACGTCTCGCGCGCTACCCACCCCACGGCCGGTCATCTCTCATGAGACCAGCAACATGGTCTGCTCCACGCAAGGTGATGGCAAGCATGGCGCTTTCGCAAAGATCAGCGGTATGCCAGCGCTTTGTTGTACCGCTGCATGATGCGTTACAACATTTCCCCTCCCCGCCGCCCAGCCACTACGGGTACTGATGCGTCCTTGTAGCAAACCTTGTGTCGTCTCCGCCAGTACACACCGCCGGCGACGCAATGGCACAACTGTCCCCTTACTCGACGCGCTACGGTACTGATCCTGCTCTTCCCCGATAGCCATGGCGAGCTCAAGGTGGTGCTTACGGTGCGGAGTGCGCAGCTTCGGGATTATTCGGGACAAGTGGCGCTGCCCGGCGGTACGTCACTTAATCTGTATCACGACTATGCCCTGACGTTGCCAAGGTAAATCAGATACACTGGAGGAATCACCTTGGGAAGTCGCCCGCCGCGAGGCCTACGAAGAGATTGGACTTCCGTTGGATGAAGCAAAACTTGGGGGCTTCAAGTTAGAGCATCTCTGCGAGCTGCCTACCAATTTGGCGAAGACGGAACTTGTAGTCCGACCTTGCGTTGCTTTTCTTGGCCCGGACTGTGGGTCGTCGATCAACCCTGCTTCTTCTGAAGTTAGCAATGCCTCCTCAGTGGAAGAGACGCTCATACCTCGTCTTGATCCCAAGGAAGTAGCCGCCGTTTTTACGGCACCATTTCATAATTTCCTGCGAAAAGAATGGGAGGGCAACGGCCCGGCGCCTATGCAAGAAGACGGTAGACCGGAGAAGTGGTATAGGGGTGCTTGGACAGACTGGCACGAATCACGCTGGAGGATGCATAACTTCTATATGCCAAGAATTCCACATGTACCCTCGGTGTTGCGCCAGCCGTCGCAATCCGCAGAGCCTTTGGCCGACAACATGGAACCGTGTGGGGGGGATGCTCGACCTGCGCCGACAGCCATTGACAGTCCGGGCACGTTCAGGATATTTGGAATGACGGCTAGGATCCTAGTCGATGCAGCACGTGTCGCGTATGGCGAAGAGCCCGACTTCGAGCATAACAGTCATCATGGAGATGAAGAAATGATAGCAAACCTTTTGAAAATGGGGCGGCTGAGTGAGCAAAGGAAACGTGGCGAGATGCTGACCAAGCAAGTGATTCGCGAGGCGAGTAAGATGTAGAGTAGAATATTGAGGTTAATTAGGAGGGATTAGATTAGCCAGCATTGAGTTGTAAGAGTCGTACGGAGGGTAAAAAAGGGGTTTCTCTCTATCTCTCTCTCTCATACACACACACACACACACTCTCTCTCTCTCTCTCTCTGAATGAACTCGGATATGGCTACTGTATCTGCATGGCTCCACTAGGCTGCGCGGCTTCTCTAAGCTCTTCTTATGTGAGCTGGCTATGGTTCGAGGAGATTAAGAGTGGAAGGATACTTGGTCAGGGCGTATGAGACATAGAGGCTCGATATGATGCAATTCCTAGGGTATGCCGGAGGAGGGGGAAGGTTCGAGTTAGTCCGCATAGCAAGTAAATGGTATGTAATGAATGACTGAGCCGACCTTAATCTACGCTGGCGGCCAGGATATACCCTCGTGGCTGCTCTGCGCAAACAAAGGCTAAGAAGCGTAGAGGCGGATGAAACACTAGACAAATGACGGCACGAGAAGAGACAGTATGGCGGAGTTGGGCGCGACCGTCGGGTCGAGAAAGGCTTTGCGCACGAGCAGCCGAGCCATGGGCGGGCTGCATATGTAGATTTTATTTATGTGCGGCAGCGTTGCTAGCGACAGGCTGACTTGTTGGTGGTGGGTTACATGTGGCGGGTTACGTGTGGCGGGCTACGTGTGGCGACCAAGCAAGGTTGCCATGTGCAAGGGCGCCCAAGGAACACTCACCCCGTGACTGTCGCCAAGAGCACGGAACAGGCCGTTGTCTGCTAGCCTATCAGCCTCATGTTGATCACCGGCCAGGGATGGTGCCGCTGCTGTTGCTGCCCATCAGCCCTCTGGGCCGCATGTTCGCAGCTATTAGCGGCCTGTTATTGACTGATGGTGATGGGTTAAATGGATTTCTCCGTATTGCCCTCCCATACGCCTGGTCGAATGCATGGGCGACAGCGTTGCCATGGCTTGTCACGGTCCGAATCAAATCATGTACGTCTTGGCCGTGAATGCCATCGACTGCACTGCCCACGCCCATCGCCTCAAGAGACCCACTGCCAAGCAAAGCGCAGCGCAGCACTGAGAGAGCGAGAGAGCACATCTGCTTCCACTCTTCCGGGAACAGCCATGACGCCCAAAGGCGACGATGATCAGCGGTCCATTTTTGATCATCGACGAAGCAGATACACAGGTCAAGAGTATAAACCTTACTGCGAATACGTACTTGGGACTAGCACCCCCATTGACGCTACGCGCTCGCCCATCGCAATTTACAGGTTTAGACAGGCGTATGGAACATGCATAGGGGGGGACCCGCCGCGCTTGTCGCTTGTACATACTTGGGCTGTAGGGCGAGGAGCCAGGTATAGGCTACGTACCTACCAAAAGACACGGCTGCATGTGAACCAAGATCAAACCCGAAAGTGGACCATGGATGCGTCTTTCTGGCACTTTTGAGACGACGTCAAGTTTCCCTGGCGGCGATCGTCAGCCAACCGTGTTGTGCATACGCAAGCATCTAAGCCAAGGCTTCCTGAACCTTATCCTGTAAGACGCGGAAGTGGCTGCGTCGAGCGTAAAGGTAGTGGGCCTGTGTTTGGCGCGTGAACCTTGGCATCAAAGACGACACACCAAGGTCCGCTTTACGCGTTTCGTCGCCCGTTTCAAGCCCCCCTATTTTGACCGCGAATCGCCGTCGCTATACAACTTGAGCCGCATCTCAATCTCTTGCTGCCAAGGTCCCGCCTGTAGGGTCCGCGCCTTGGCCATTACGGAGCCCATTCGCCCGCCGTCGTCGCCGCTCGCTGTGTGATCCAAATCGGACGCTGTTCGTCCTGCCCTTGGTAGGGGTCCCCACTGATGCCGCGGACGCCATCCGACACGGCCGCATTCTATCGGTCCTGCTCTTGCTTCTAAGCTGGTCCTTTGGGCCCTGTCTGCTGGTCTAGACGTAACCAACATATGAAGATATCATTTGGGTGAGACGACCCTAGTCACCAAAAGCAACTCCCAACATGTCGTCACTCGTCGAACCGCCATACACCAATCACACGCCTTCAAGGATTGGCCCTTTTCATACCCTGACGTCTCGGAATGCGCAAGCAACTGAGCCACAGTGGATGGCAATCGACCTCAACAAGCGCCTGCCCTTGGCCTCCAATTCACACTTGCACGCTCAAACATCTTGGCGTGTCGGGCGCTATCAGGGCGGGGTTTCCGTTTCTGGCGCATTATGAAGCGAAGGCAACCTCAGATCGTTATCTCAAGGAACGTGCTTTGATAGCGGCCCAGTGTCAGTAGGGATGCCAGGGAGGGTGTACGCAACACTCTACCCACGCCAAGCATGTCTGAAATCCTACCATGGCGACTCGGGGCACTTTGACTAGCTGCCGGCTGCTTTTAGTGCCCGGACGGCGCGTGGTTCGAAACAGGACCGAATGGTACAAGCACCCCAACCTATGTTGAGCTTGTTCGGCCCCGGCTCCTACATTGCTATAGTCCCTAGCACTGCCTACTCCTACGGGCCGTCTTATTACCTACCACTCCTTCTTGCTACAACACGTTTCGTTTTCCTTGCCTCTCACACCACTATCGCTGACTTTTTCCGTTTGCACGTCTTCCACGGTGCAGGTCACCACCTCTACACTCTCTCACTGCCGCAATGGAAAGCCGTTACCAGCCCGAAGGCCTATCCTTTGGCGAAAAGGATACCTACAACAACGATCAGTATCCTCTGACATCCAACCCCCTCACATCCAACCCACCACAGCAACAACAGCAACAACAGCAACAACAACAACAACAACAACCTCAATATCCCCCCCAGGTCCGTCAGTCAAACCCATACGGCCTTCCCGGCGGTCCTAGAATGGCAACACCACCAACCCAAGGGCAGTATGGCATGCCGCCTGCGCCTCTACCAGCTCAACACTCTTCTCAGAACAGCCAGGACGTGAACAACTACCCTCCGTATCAAAGCCCTCAGCAAGGAATGCAGTCTCCTCCTCCTATGCTACAACAACCACCACAGGCACAGCAACAAGTACCACCGCCACCGCCACAACAGATACTTCAGTATCAACAACCCCCACAGCAACCCCCTCCAAACCCATACCACTACTCATCCCTCCCTCCCCCTCTTGCTGGTCCCCAGAATCAAGGTTTCCTTGCTTCTGGCGAGACAAGCCGCTCCAACACATGGGTTCAAACACCCGCACCCCTTTATGCATCCAACAATGCTTACTTTCCCGCCCAAGTGGACGCTAACGGCTACCCTGTTGACGTAAAAGAGCAGCATCGACCGACAGAAAACCCCTTTCGGGACCCAGCTTCTGAACCCGCGCCTCCGATGGATACCATTGACCTCGAGAAGCTCAAGCACGGCGATGGACATGGTCACGGAGAGTGGGACAAGCACACCAAGATTCCCGGAAAGAAGGACCCGAACCAGCCCTATCTCACTCCCGGTCAAAGGCTGGCGCATTACACATGGGCCAACTACACTCTTACCATGGCTACTGGTGGTCTTGGTACGCTCATCGCCATTCAACCGCATCCTTTCCCGGGTATCAAGACCATTGGCGCCATCTTCTACATTCTCAACCTCCTCCTGTTCACCGGTGTCACCATGACCATGGTTCTCCGCTTCACCAAGTACGCGGGCTCCTTCAAAGCCTCCATCTCGCACGAGCGTGAAGGTCTCTTCCTCGGCCCCTTCTTCCTGTCCATCGCAACCATCATCACCGGAACCCAGAAATACGTCATCGAGGCATACGACGTCAACCATCCGAACCGCTCATGGGCCATTACCACCATGGCAGTCGCTTTCTGGTCGTACACCTTTGTCACCTTTTGCCTGGCGTCCTTTCAGTACTCGTTCCTCTTCTGCAGCCACACCTACAAGCTCAACAGTTTTATGCCTTCGTGGCTCCTGCCCATCTTCCCCATCATGCTTGCTGGTACGATTGCATCGGTTATCGCAAAGGAACAGCCAGTCTCTTCCCGAATGCCTATTCTGGTCGCTGGCTTGGGATGCCAGGGTCTGGGTTTTACGGTTGCCATCCTCATGTATGCGCATTACATTGGTCGTCTGATGCAGGTCGGATACCCCGACCGCGAGCACAGAGGTGCCATGTTTATCGCTGTCGGCCCGCCTTCTTTCACGTGCTTGGCTCTGATTGGTATGGCCAATGCGCTTCCCGACGACTTTGACCTCCAGGGCGATGGCCTCATCGACGCGAAGCTTCTTAGGACGCTTGCGCTTGTTGTCGCGCTCTTCCTCTGGGTTCTTGCCATGTGGTTCTTCATGATTACTCTCATTGCCGTAAGTTGTTCTCTACACACACACACACACACACACACACACACCTGTCTACATGCGCACTGGTTCTAACAAATGCTTCTAGGTCATCAACTCATGGGCCGTCTACTTCCATCTTGGATGGTGGGCCATGGTCTTCCCCAACACTGGTTTCGTCATTGCCACCATCTCAATTGGCAACCAGCTAAGAGACGAAACGGTGCTGTACGTCGGCAATGGCTTGTCCATTGCCGTCATCACCATGTGGGCCTTTGTCCTCTTCAAGCACCTCCAAGCCATCTACGTGGCAGATATCATCTACCCAGGCATGGATGAGGACATTGCTGACCACTAAGTCCACACATGCTGTTTCTCTTTTTTGTCTTGGGCGCACATCTCCTATCGTTTCTTCGTTTCACCCGCTGTACTTTGACACATCGTTTTTTCCTCTGAGATCAAAAGCAGTCACGCTCTTTATACCCGGATCGGTCTTGTTGGTTGCTATTTCACATCTCTCTCACTGTCTCCCCATCTCCTTTTTCTCTCTCTTTTTCCTTGTTAATTTTCTCCGTTTGTAAAGCCGTCAGCAGGTCTCGAAGCTTTTGATAGATCTTCTTCCCCCCGTCTTGTTTTGCGGGACTGGGTGGGCGTATCTTTCCGGCGTTCTAGACTGCAATTTTTTTTGGTGCAAAAAAAACAACCTCTTGTAATCAGACAAACAATACTTCGTTGTCAACCCGATCCTCTCTCGCCCCATCTTCTGTCTTTCGCTGCTTCTTTTGCACTGTGTTGTTGTTCCGTTTGTCCTTTTGCGTGTTGCTTTCAGTTGCATAGCGCGGCGTCACAAGAAATCCTAAAAAATTTGGGGAGATGGCAGCGAAATTGGACACTTGAATTCCCCCTGGTGTTTTTTTCTATTTTCTCTCTTTTCTGGTTCTCTTCCCCGCGACTCGTATACGTGGCAGTTGTGGGCCAGAGCTGATGGGTTCGGGGGGGGGGGGGGG